>JAOTOM010002262.1:0-96591 GCA_034440615.1 Ashinkailepas kermadecensis | reverse complement strand
TGGTCTGGTCTTTGGGCTCCTGATTTTGTTTATGTTCCTCCTCATAGTAGGTATGCAAGTGCCAAGGAAGTTTGGTAAGGAAAGTGGAAAACCATCTGTAAATATGACCACCTATGACTGAGTTTAATAATGGGTTGACAGATGCAGAATGCTTATGGTTTTTCATCCAAAAATAATATATATATATATGCATACTATATGTAAGTGAATCTGAACCCCTCAACAAATGTACATTTGTATCTCATTATGTGCCTGGTGAATTGGTATTTGAACCAATGCATTTTCAGGGCCAGGAAATTTATGTGTGGGGCTGTGGGGTGAGGCTGCTGGACTACGGGGTCAGACGGCTGGACTGTAATGGCAGGATGTTGGACGACAGGTTGCTAGTTCAAACGCAGAGACCGTCTCTGGATCCTGAGTTGCGGGCCATGGGTGGCTGCTGGACCATCTGAAATACAACTCCCACCACGTCGCCAGCATTAACACTCGCACGTCCGGCGGTCCGCGCCAACTTCGCATGTCCGGGGGGGGGGGGCAGATGTCTGCCCCCCATAAGATCTCGAGAACTATGCTAGGTAGCGACAAACGGAAGACGGCTTTGGATAGCTGGTGACAAGCTCTATCGAAAGTATTTCGGTCATTTTCTCGCTCAGGTCAATATTTAGGTCACTGGGTCATCATGTCAAATTCGACCAGATCGGGTGGGACCCTCAGATATTGGCACATATCGCAGGACCTGTAACAGATAGAAGCAAACTGCAAATGCTATTCGACAGCCCTTGAAATGTGCTATCGACATACGCTGTGTAATTTAAGGTCAGGTCAACAGATGGGTCACCGAAACAATGACCTCAGGTCAAGGTCATGGGGTATAGTAGGGCGGTCATGTAATATATCAATCGACACGTCTTGGCGATACAAGCACAATGACGTAATTTCAGCCTTCTAGCTCAATGCATTGCGATATAGATGATGCTAGTGATTTCAGGTGACCTCAGCTGACCTTGGTGGGGCCACTGAGCAAAAATGTCAGCGATAGCATTGCGAATAGCTTCCAACTACACGCCATAACGGTTGGAGGTCATTCCGAGAGCAAATATGTAACCAGGAAACATTTGTATATTTTTCCATAGGCCTATAATGGGTAAGCCATGGCCACGACCTGACCTCAGGTCAACGCTACGAAAAAACCGTGATATACATATTATAGACCCTGATAAGATCATGACGTGATATAAGTTTGAAATCAATCGCCCAATTATTGTGGGAGTGATGCCACCTAGAACTCGGAGGGACGTTAGGTCACTTCGCCTGACCTGGTGACCTGACTTGAGATGACCCAGGGTCAAAAATTTATGAGGATATGCGGAAAAGACCAATGAGCAGCCATGCGAGGTTTGGCTTTGCTAACCCGATTAGTATGGCGGCAAAGTAGGAAAAACCGCAGGGGGGGGCAGATATCTGCCCCCCCCCCCCCGGACGTGCGCGGGTTAAGTCCGCAACCATCCAATGTTTGACGCGCCGAGTCATCGCAATCTGTAACAGCGAGGAGGCCATGATCTCGGAGAAACAACACATCCAGCAGGTGTTGCGGGACAACGGGTACCCAAGCGGGTTTATCGGTCGAGCCATGTCGAAAACAACAACCGCCACCACAAACCGGCATATTTCCTTGGCCGCCCTGCAGCAAATGGACGCTCGACAGCAACCTGTGGTGCAGCAGCAGTCTGAGGTCCGGCAGCCACCGGCGTTCCAGCAGCAGCCTGTGGTCCAGCCATGGCCCAGCCGCAACTCAGGGTCCAGAGGCGGTCTCTGCGTTTGAACCAGCAACCTGTCGTCCAACATTCTTCCACTACAGTCCAACATTCTGCCACTACAGTCCAGCAGTCTGACCCTGCAGTCCAGCAGCCTGGCCCCACAGCCCAACAACCTGCTACCGAAGGAGAGAACCTTAGGCGTATTAGTATCCCCTACACAAAGGGAGTTAGCGAGCGAATAAGTCGCACGCTGGCTAAGCACAACATTCATGTTGCCCACGGCTCAAAACCCACCCTGAGGAGCTTGCTCTCTCGGCTCAAGGACCCAATTCCGAAACAAAACTGTAAGAGGGTTGTATACAAAACTGCTACCAGTGAGCGCCTCCTATATTGGAGAAACCGGCAGAACAAAGTGTCCGCCTGAGGGAACAGGTGGCGGCTCTCAAATATGGGCGTGGCGACACTTGCCCACTAGCCGAGCACTGGCTCACGTGCCGACAAAATTTCGACCCCTCCCAGGCGACTACAGCAGCTGCAGAAAAAAAAAACAATGGTATTCAACCCATTTAGGTATTTAGGTGCGATTGTGTACAGTCCAGTTGCGGGTGGCGAGGGAGTCATGGCGCCGTGGTGTGTGATGAGGGTATTATTGTCTGTTTTTTCTCGTCTGGTCTGCGTTGCTGTTTCTTCTGTCACTGACAGCGGACCACGTTTAGGCTTTCTCACTTGACTCACTTGCTAGTTGGATCTTATGGTTTGTCTCATTTAGTTCCTTGCCCTCTAGAATACCTCTCAATAAAAGTCGAAGTACTGTTTTTTTTTCACTTAACCTAGGGTGAGTACGATTAGTTAAGCATTTTGATCATTGCAATGGACCTGTTTGAAATGTTTGTTAACTGAATGGATGTCAGGAAAACTGTTTGAAAGAGCTTAATCTCGCCAACTTCGCTTTTAATGTGTGGATAAATTACTTTATCTCTCCCTCAGTGTTATTGTAGTGATCATGGGGGCAACTGAAAGATTTCGAAAAGTGGTACTAATGCAATGTTAAAAGCATTCATTGAAATAATGTTTTTTTTCATGACATGCGAGGTGTCGAAACGGGCGCATGTGAATATGTATGTGAAGTGAATGTGAAAAGCTACCGTATGGAAACGATATCATTTAAAATATAGCTAAGTCCTTCAAACTGTTAACTGGAGAAGTTAAATACAGACTGCAATGGCACAATATGATATATTCCAGGAAAGTACACCAACGTTTCAGCTTAATGCCTTCATCAGGGTGACAAGTATGACATTAAACACAAATATATAAGACATAGTGTTTTAAATTGCCCGATCGACAAGTGACACTACATATACCACCTACTACAGGCTGACGAAAGACACAGACCAAATATCAGAAATAATCGGATCTGGTTGTTCGTCTTGAATATTTTGCGTCGGAGGTAGATTTTGTGTCATATCGATCGTTTACCTCGGCCGTATGCACTTTCAGACATATTGTTATTAGTTTACTGGACAAGTTAAGCACAGACTGCAGTGGCACAAGATGATATATTCCAGGAAAGTACACGAACGTTTCAGCTTAATACCTTCATCAGGGTGACAAGTATGATATTAAAAAAGAATTATATGAAACAGAGTATTTTAAATTTATCGATAGACACGTGATAATACATCTACCACCTACTACAGGCTGGCGAAAGACACCGACTAAATATCCGAAAGAATCGGATATGGTTCTTCGTCTTGAAAACCTTGCGTAGTAGGTAGATTTCGTGTCGTATCGATCGTTTATCTTGGTCTTATGCACCCTCAGACATATTGTTATTAGTTAACTGGGAAAGTTAAGTACAGACTGCAATGGCGCAAGATGATATATTTCAGGAAAGTACACCAACGTTCTGCTTAATGCCTTCATCAAGGTGCCAAATATGATATTGTAAACAAATAGATGAAAGTGTCGACGCAAGAAATTAAAGACGAACAACCAGATCCGATTCTTTCGGAATTTGAGTTTTGTTAGGTTAGGCACTTCGGCCTCCTCAGGCCATTTCGTGCCGTGGAAAAAAGAAATAAAAATTATAGTGCTGGAGAACTTGCAGTGACGCGTGTGTGGGGTGGTTTTCGTGAAATTGAATTTTTGAGGCACACCTAAGTGCCTGTTGCAATTGTCTAAGGGTTAATGGAGGGATTCCTGCTTCGGGTTCTAAGGAAATGACGGGAGAAGTGGTCATTGCACCTAATGTTACCCGGAGAAATTTGTTTTGTATGGTGTCCAAATTTTCAAAGAAGCTGTGCTGGCACCGGCATATACCGGATCCATATTCTAGTATGGGTAGAACTGAGGATTTGTAGAGTAGTAGAAGTGTATGGTGATCGGCTCCAAATGATGAAGAAGTGACACATCGAAGCAAATTGAATCGGTGAAAACATTTGTCCTGGACGTATTTCGTGTGCTTATGCATTGAAAGCCTACTGTCGAAAATAATAGCAAGAAATGTAAACGAATTTACAAAATGTATATCATTGTTTTCGAGGTGAAGTGGTGCTTCTGGATTTGGGCGGGGATTTTGGATAAATTTTGGATATGCTAAATATCATTGTTGCAGATTGTGTTGCGGAAAAAAAATGAAATCATTCTTCAGGGACCATTTGTACATTATGTCTAGTGCATTTTGTAGGTGTACTAAACAACGCTCGTATTTTTTCCTGAGCACCAAATTGCGCTGTCATCGGCAAACAGGGAATATGATACATTAATAGGTATGTCGGTGAAAAGGTCGTTAATGATGAGGTTAAATAAAACTGGCGAAATGCAGCTTCCCTGTGGTAGTCCTTTCTGAATATAATGTGGATCGGAAATGGTTGACCGGCATATGACGTGGAATCGTCGAGAACCAGATAAAATCGTATTAAATAATGTGACAAATGTCCTTTTATGCCGAGTTGCTGAATTTTGAACAGTAATGCGGGTTTCAAAACCACATCGTACGCTTTGCCTATGTCTAAAAATACTGCGACATTGTGTTCATGTTTTCTTTTTAGGCGGATGTCTGTTTCTAACCGAATAAGATTATCTATTGTGTTGCGTCCTCGCCGAAAACCACATTGAAAGGAAGATAGAAGGGAATTTGTTTCCAGGTGCCAGGTCAATCTTTTTATAATCATACGTTCCAAACGTTTCCTTGACGACTGGTGAGAGCAATGGGTCGAAAATTGTTGGGGTCGCTGTGCCGGGTTTTGGTATCGGAATGATGATGGCTTCTTTCCAAGATTCTGGAAAAATATGACCGGACCATACTTAATTAAATGTTCGTAAGATGCAATGTTTCGTGTGGTCGGGTAAATGTCTGAAAATAAAGTAAATTGTGGGCCCTACACAAGTACTACCGGCGGAGGAAATCGCAATCTCTAGTTCTGACATTTGAAAAGGAGTATTGTATGTTTCAGTATGGTCAGAATGGAATTGTGCTA
Source organism: Ashinkailepas kermadecensis (assembly GCA_034440615.1). Taxonomy (NCBI): domain Eukaryota; kingdom Metazoa; phylum Arthropoda; class Thecostraca; family Neolepadidae; genus Ashinkailepas; species Ashinkailepas kermadecensis. The sequence continues at coordinate 91,352 of JAOTOM010002262.1, read as the reverse complement.
AATCGGTGTGAAAAGTGTGTCCTGCATTTTGTAAGAATACCGGTCAGCAGTTATTATCCGAGCTATATTGAGCCATGGTGTCCGCTATTGTTTACTATTGCCTGTGGGTCTATAATAGTGATATTTTATATTTTGAAGGCCGTGAGTGATTTAAATTGGGTGCGTCCGGACAACCGGGGGATTAATTGCCAGATTTGGCTTAAAGGTGTTCGAAAAGTGAGCTGTTGTAAATATTCTGACCATGAACGACGCCTAGCATTGCGAATGAGGCGGCGTGTCCTCGCTCGTTCATGGTTACGGATAATTAAATTTTGTTGATCAATGTGTCTTAGATACTTCGTCAATGCCCTTTTTCTTACCGCGATGGCATGTTAAATTTCGGGACACCACCAAGGTACTGGCGTTCATTTTGCAAAAGGTTTTGTGAGTGGAATTGCCACAGATGCTGCTTCTAAAAGTGTATTTGTGATTAAGTTGATGTTTTGCACAGTGGAAAGATCTGGGTTGTATTGTACATATGAGAATTCTTGAAACTTGATCCAGTCTGCTTTCGAAGTTTTCCAGCGCGGGATAAAACTGGGTGTGGTATCGGCCGCAGTTGAAAATGTGGGTGTTAATTTAATTGGATAATGATCACTATCACGTATGTCGGTGTCGACCGTCCAATTAAAATCATTGGCCAGAACCGGAGAGAAAATTGTTAAAAATCTATTGCAGTTTCTGTGTAGTGTCCGAGGTGAAAAATGTTGGCTTTCCAGTGTTAAGCAATACTTCATTGTGTCGGTCTAAAATGTGTTGAATGTGTCCACGAGTGCCTGATTGTGTACGTTTTTTTTTATCCTACGCTGGACTATGAGCGTTGAAATCGCCAATTATAATGAACGAGTTTTTGAAATTTGCTATGAGGTTTTCTAATTGTGTCAAGATGTTTGTGTTGTCTGTAGATGGTGGAATGTATACTGAGCGTACATCTATATTTCGACCATGAAAAAGTAATGTACAAGCTACGGCTTGTAACGGTGAATTAAGTGTAATTTGTGTGTGTGTAATCATTGTTGATGTAAAGGGTTGTACCGCCACTGCGGTGTGGTCCACGGGCCTCGTCGTGACAGTACGGCGAATAATTGACAACAAAATTGAAATTATATGTATCGGTGGGTAAGAACCAGGTTTCCTCTTGTGGGATGAAAATGAGAGTGAGTAAACTAAAGAATGTTTTCATTTCTGCCCATTTCGATACTAAACTACGGCAGTTCCATTGTAGAAATATACACTTGTGAAAAACAAATTAATGTTTATCGGCACCTTTCGGTGCATGGTGCAGCCAAGAATGTAACTCAGGCGGGCATGTGGGTTGGGTGCGGACGGCCGAGGACATTTCGTCTGTGTTCCGCCAGCATCTAGTAGGCGGTAGATGTAGTGTCGTCACGTGTCGATCGATAAACTTAGCACTGTTTCATATAATTAAAAAATATCATACTTGTTACCCTGATGAAGGCATTAAGCTGAATCGTTCCTGTACTTCCTGAAATATATCATGCTGTGCCATTGCAGTCTGTATTAACTTGTCCAGTTAACTAATAACAATATGTCTGAGAGTGCATACGGCCAAGATAAACGACCGATACGACACGAAATCTACCTCCGACGCCAGATATTCAAGACGAACAACCAGATTCTTTCGGATATTTCGTCTGTGTCTTTCGCCAGCCTGCAAGAGGTGGTAGATGTAGTGTCATGTGTCGATCGAGGAACTTATAACACTCAGTTTCAGATATTAAAAAAAAATCATACCTGTCACCTTGATGAAGGAATTAAGCTGAAACGTTTGTATACTTTCCTGGAATATACCATCTTGTGTCATTGCAGTCTGTATGTAGCTTGTCCTTGATGCTCACTTTTGGGCTGATATTGTACTCATAAGTGTAGGTTTTCATTTATTTTTGGAAACACCTAAAATAGGGACGCCTATGCTAAGGGTAATGATAACGATACCATGCTATCAACAATTGGTATTGCATAGTGGACCACATGACAGGCCATTCCTTTACCTGGAATCGTCTTATGAGATGTTTTATATCGCTATTCGCAATGATGCACATAAGCATGGTACTTATAACGCGATACTTTTGGAGGCGAGGCATTGGGACATTGAAACACCTGTTGGACCTTTTGGACAGGCATTGCAGCATCTTTTTTGGTTGCACTTATTCGATCAAATTTTATAAAACAATATAGGTCACAGGTGCTTGGAAGCATCACTGACGAGCTGACATTTTTGGATGACTGGTGACTGGTTTTTGGATGACTGGTTTGGTTTGCTGACTTTCCCCACCAGACGTCAATTGCGAGTGCGCTGTCGACTTGCTTTTGTCGTAGCCGATAACCCACGGACTTGCGGGTTACACACAAAATTTCAGCTCATCAAGCAGAGCATGTCGTTTTTGTAACGCCACAACTCGGAGAGTCCTAGGTACTTTCCGATTGGAAGAATTCGCACCCGAAACCGTTGAAGAATGTGAAGAGCAGCTGCGCGAGCTGAATGCATACGAATGGGATGCTAAAACCGGCACTAAATTTGGCATTCAGACTGAGTGTGAACTTAGCCATCTACGTCCGTTCCACGTCATCAACGGATTACCCGAGGATATTGCGCACGACATATACGAAGGTGCGTTACCCAGTGTCCTTTCGGCAGTGCTCGAGGTGTGCATCGGGTTGAAGCTGTTAACCTTGGATGGTATTAATAACGGCATTGAAAACTTCACCTACGCATCTCCTGATAGGCACACAACCAAGCCAGAGCGCTTGTTTGGCGTAAGGGCGTTGCTGTAAAACAAACGGCGAAAGAGGCCTGTTGCCTACTAAAGCTTGTACCAATTATCATTGGGCCAAAAGTTCCACCCGGGTGGGAGGTGTCGTGAATTCTGATACGGTACATGGCAATTGTAAAGAAAAATATCAGCAACTGTCTTTCTCGTGGTGCATTACTACCGAGTTAGTCGAACATCATAATCATTTTTACCCTCCAAGTGATAGCGTTAATGAACATAAGCAAGCACGAATCAATGGTACATTGTTCATTGCATGAGATGTCATACTGTATGGTCAGGCAGCAAATGCCATGCTTGCAAAGACTATATTTTATTGAAGGACGGTAGCATGATATTTCTATGCGTCCACCGATCCAATACTAGTATCTCTGAACATTCGCAAACGTATCGAGCCAGATGTGGACAAAGTAACATTATGGTGTTGCCATTGTAGATAGATTCAAAGCTAAGTTGATCTTCACGATCCAGGAACGACCTAGTTATAAAAATTGTAAAGCTAAATTGTGACGTCTCGGCCATAGATCAGTGTCCACCACTCGTTGCATCGGTAGCGTTCGGCGAAAGGGTCGAAAATTCAAATTGCTGCAGACACAATAACTTGACAAAAGCCATTCAGCACCTCCACTGCGAGAAAAAAACAAAGTGAGGAAAAAAATACCACGAAGACCTCGGTGCTCAATGGATGTCCTCACACGAAGCCGCGTGTAGACGGAGTCTGCAAAAACTGCGCAACCTTTTCCTGGCCCAAGGGTACCCGCCTAGGAAGGTGTCATTCTGGCTCTTGACCAGGGAATGGCCCAGTTCAGGCGTCACGGCAAAAGGAATTATGTCCAACACCACCGTGCCAGCAACGTAAGGGAATCGAACTACACCTACATCCGATTACCTTTCATCACCGACAAACTTTGACGGGCGGTAAACCAAATTTACGCTCATGAAAACTAAACAAAATTAGACTCGCGTGGCATAGCGGACCCTCACTGAAATATAGTCTGGTAAGGTGAGCCCTCAGCATCCCCACTCAGGTACTGACAAATTTCGACCCCTCCCAGACCACTACACTAGCTGTACAAAAACAGTGGTATCGCCGCTTGGTGAAGGAAGAGATCGGATTCAGGATTAGCAACCTTTCACTCAACCAGGGTGACGGGAAGTTTAAACTTCCAGGCGACAAAAAAAGACACATATGGCAATGGCCTGCAAGGAAGATGTAGAATTTAAAAAAATGCAGTTTATATGGTGACGTGCACCAGCTGTTCGTCCGCCTTCTATGCTGGGGAAACGATACGTCCAGTAAGGGAAATATTCAACGACCATTTGAGGGATGCATGTCTCCGGTGTTCCTTAATCCCCTCGGCGAACCCATGACGGAGCGCTACTACAATATGAACCATACGTAAACAAATGCAAAGTTTAATACAGATATCCTAGGTACAGCGAAAGACCGCGTGTACTTAAAATCTTAGAATATCTTTTTACTACTGAGCATAAACCGAGTGTGAATTCCAATCAATCGTCATGGCACGCAACGTAGGGTATCAGTTTTACCGATGTTTTGCGTGTGGCTGACAAATTATCGCGTTCGTAGTCTTAGAGTACTGTCCTTAGAGAAAGGTCAAGGAATTGTATGTAAACGTGTGTAAGCAGTGTGGCTTTGATAACCTTGATGCTACAACTGCATACCTCTGCCGCCAGGTGGACGCGTCCGTGTCGCGACGGCTTCTACCTGCCGTCCCTATTTCATCCATGCATGTGTACGTTGGGCTTTTTGTTTTCTTTCTTTTTTGTTGTTTGTGGGTGCCTGTGGCCCTTTTTTTCCTCACTTTGTTTTTCATCGCGGTGGAGGTTCTGGATGGCTTTTGTCAAGTTTTTATGTCTGCAACAATTTGAGTCTTCGACACGTTCGCCGATCGCTACCGATGCAATGAGTGTATACGCAATGCAATGTATATGCAATGAGTTTGACAATGATCTTTCGTCGAAAGGCCAAAATATAGCTTTACAAGTTGTCCAACTTCGTGGCGTTCCTGGATTGTGAAGATCAGTTTAACTTTTAATCTGTCTACAATGATTTACCACCAGGAAATATGGGTCTTTCTGAACTTTGTAAGTTATGGTGCTGTTACAGGACTTAGTCGACAAACCCCTGGGTTGTGTCTACTAATCTGTCATCGTCGTTCAAAACCATCATTACATTCAAGCGGCAGTCCTCCCTCCGCGACATGTATAAGTTTAACGTGTCGTGTAGAAGACGAGAACAAGTGTACAGGACGGATAGAAAGCGAGGTGTCCTAGGGTGGGCCGAAGCGGCTTTCGGTTTGCCATCTGAGGAAGTATTTGTAATTAAATATGTGGACAAGGACTTCGGTAACATGACTGTGGAAGACTGTTGTGACACCTCACAACACACACGTTATCATTGAGAGTTAGGCTGCCATATCGGTTAAGTTGCCGGAACCCAGCAGCCACCAGTGCTCATCCGAACCCAGCAGACGGCCGACACCTACTGACTGGGAAATGATGCCGGCGCGGCCGCTACAACCAGTGGGTCTGCTCCGGCTTGTGGGAAGACGCCAGCACTCTCCCTTGTGATGCCCACGTCGTGATGGAGCTTGACGTCGACGAGCCGAACGCTGCGCTGTCAGCAATCGTAGAAGAGAACGCTACATGTGGTGGAGGCGAGGGCCGGCCTCATTTCGCTCGACAGGTGAGTTATGGTAGTGGTTTTCGCGGCGTTCGAGCACGTGTGACTGATGATGACATTTTAATGAAGGAAATTCTTTCCGGGATAATTCCAAGATATACCGGGTCACCTTGGCTGCTTTCAGAGTCGACCGAGAACGTAAGCACTAGACTTAGATACAGATACAGGCTTGTATTGAGGTAATCCGTAATGAACTCGAGGCTATTACAACCTAGCGTTAATATGATAAAACAGCAGGGCAGAAAGAGTCAACATCACAGAGCAGTTATCACGGTGGTCATACAAGTCATGATAAAATACAGCGGGGTGAACAGTAAATCAGTCCGGCTCGGGCGGCGCTTCAGTCAGGTGCAGCCGCAGGTGAAGACCGAAGATGGGCACGGGAAGCCGCAGCAGCTCGGGTGGTAACGAGCTGTACAGCAATGGGGATCTGCAGTCAGATTGTTTCTTCCACATCCCAGTGCGGGACCGGGTGCAACCCTGGCAAGACGCAAAGGACAGTTTGAAAAAGTAGGACCGCGGAGGTTCCTGGTGAATTATCTGACATTATCTCAGCAAGCTTAATTTTTCCTTCTTGAAAACAAATCGGTCGTTTAGTAAGATTACATTGTAAAATTATCAAAACGATCTTCCACCCCGAGGCGCTTTTACCGCTGTCTCCATCATGACCATGCAGCGTTCTGTAACGGTAACCGTTAATTATATTAGCTCTTGCCTGAAAACAATTATTTTTTTCATCTTTAGCAGAGGCAAGGTGCCATCCGCTAGATATTTGTTACGTTAAAGAAGGGGTTACGTTAATCCGGCTTATGTGGCATCCGGTTATATCAAATAAGAAAGAGAGGAAAGATGAGACGCCGGCAAACAAGGAACGTGGCGTAAAGGGCCGATACATACATACACAGGTGAAACATAGAGACATATACATACATACACGACAATTAGGATATTTGGAGGGTGGACAGCTTCGTCGCCTGCGGAGAGGCTCCACTGCTCACCTGCAACCTGAAGCGCGAAGCGGAGGCCCGACCTCCAGGGCGAGTCGTGGGCGGATATGCAAGTGATTCACTTACAAGCAGGTAGTCTATTCTCGATGAACTTCAAGGATTTCTGCGATATAAAATAAATCATTTCTTTTGGGGGTGGTTCAGCATCTCAATAAGAAAAATACAGATGCATACTGTTCCACGAGAGCTTTATTCTTAGCATCATTTTGTTGTCACCGCGTTCAATTAATTCTGTTTTGAGCCAGTAAAAATGTTTTCTTCGTTTGGGTACTGGGCCGCAGGCTCTTAATTCGTAAATGTTGATGGAGCCTATTTTAACTCGATTCCGCATCTAAATTACCGGACACCAGAGTAGCGTGTGCGTACCGGTGGGCGTGACGTGACTGATCGCCAAGGAAAAACGCTCCTGTATAGGACGACAGTACGAACCTCCAAAAAGAAGCTAACTAGGCATGCAAACAAACTAAGCTCCCATCCCATCCCGGGCAGCATATAGAAAACGAGGGCTAGTGGGTATTGGCAACAAAAACGCAAACAATCCTGAATGGACAGCGATCGATGCGGCAGCTCCTTGATTCTGGAATTGGAGCGTTTATTTTAAAAAGCGCACGTGCTAAGCATCTCATGGGAACCTTCAATTGATACACTTAGAATTAAGTGCGAGACGGGGAAAATATAGCCAATAGGAAAGACTGTAGAAATGGCTACAGAAGAATGCTCTCCTCCCATTGGCCTAAATCTCAAACATACCTTTTTAAAATCTGATTTACTGAGTTACGAAGTGGTTGCTTGATTGGTGATGTGTAATTGGAAATAGAGTTTGTGTTAGATTTCAAACACCATTGAAACCATACACGCATCAAACATAGTAAACCATTCATTCTGTGCATACGCATTCAGGAATATCGATGCATTGGTGGCAGGCTAAACGTTTTTCCCTTCAAAAGGCTCCTGTTGAGCTAGAATTCCCTGATTGAGTGCTGGGGTCATGGTTCACATAAGTTCTGTTTGTCATAGGACTCTGGTCCATAAAGCCACCCCAGCAGAAACAGACATCCGCTTTTGGTTCCCGTCTAGAAACAGACATCCGTCTAGGGCACAAAAAAAAACATGCACACTGTCGCAGTATTTCTAGACATAAGCAAAGCGTACGATATGGTTTTCAAACCCGCATTAATCTTCAAAATTCAGCAACTCGGCATAAAAGGACACTAAGCACAATATTTAATACGTTTTTAAAATCTGATTCTCGACGATTACACGTGATATGTCGGTCAGCCATCTCCGATCCACATTTTATTCAGAAAGGACTACCACAGGGAAAATGTATTTTGCAAGTTTTATTTAATCTCATCATTACCGACCTTTTCACAGACATACCTACTAATGTACCATACTCTCTGTTTCCTGATGACAGCGCAATTTGTTGCTCAGGAAAAAATTACGATCGTAGTTCAGTTCACCTACAAAATGCACTAGACAGAATATATCAATCGTCCCTGAAAAATGGTTTCATTTTTTTCCGCAACAATGATGTTCAGCAAATCACTTCCTCGCCAAAATCCAGAAACACCGCTTCACCTCGAAAACAATGATATGCATTTTGTAAATTCGTTTACATTTCTTGGTATTATTTTCGACCGTAGGCTTTCAATGCATAAGCACATGAAACGTACAGGACAATTTTTTTCACCCATTCAATTTACTTCGATGTTACTTCTTCATCATTTGGAGCCGATCACCATACACCTCTACTACTCTACAAATCCTCAGTTCTACCCATAATAGAATATGGATCCGTAGTATATGCCGGTGCCAGCACATCCTCTTTGAAAATTTAGACACCATACAAAACAAATTTATCCGGGTAGCATTAGGTGCAATGACCACTTCTCCCATTATTTCTTTAGAACCCGAAGCAGGAACCCCTCTATTAACCCTTAGACAAATGAAACAGGCACTTAGGTGTGCCTCAAACATTTAATTTCACGAAAACCACCCCACACACGCATCACTGCGACTTCTGCCAAATTTACATCATGATTATGTAGGTCCAGCCGAAAAAAACGAACCGGTCGCACTGTAACTTCTCGGGTAAAAGCATTTTCTGAGCAACTTCATTTCACTTTTCCACCAATTACTTCGTTCTCCTCCAACTACACCACCGTGGCAGATAGCCGAACGAAACATTTTTTATCTCATCACCACTCCAAAATCACAGCTCTGTCCGGAATATACTACACAAAAATTTCCCAAATTTCGGTCTCGTGATTGCCATGTTCCTTCTGTTTTACTGACGGTTCTAGAGACGCTAGCATTACAGGCAATGCCATAGTTTCCAGAGCATACAAAAAACAACATCGATTACCAGACGGAACATCAATTTTCATCGCTGGATTATATGCCATGCTCATCGCACTCAGTTATATTCGCAATCGTTTTCTCTGTCATTCCGTGCGTAGCGTCGTCATTTGTTCGGACTCTGTTTTACCTCTTTCGTCACTTTCTTTTCGCATCATTGCCATATTTATATTTACCCTGCTCTGGATCCCCGGACATAGGGGTATCCCGGGAAATGAACGGGTTGACGGTCTTGCCCGCGCGGCGATCGACTTCCCCGCCAACCACAGAGCTCTGGTGCCCCCAGGGGATCTTCTATCCCTCACTAATAATTTATTTAAAACATATATTCAGGACTGCTGGTCACATAACACCACACACCTACACGATATCAAGCCCACACTCTCCAGCTGGCCCTCCTCCAACCAGCACACACGTCTGAACGAGGTGACACGCGCCGGACTCCGCCTGGGACGCACCAAACTGACACACGATTATATTTTTCATAGACCTTACCGCCATCCACTTTGTAACACATGTCACGTACGCCTTACCGTCACCCATATCCTACTTGACTGTCCAGCATATGCTCCTCACCGTCGCTACATCATCCAGTATTTCACAAAGATCCACTCACAACTTTCGCTTCGAGCTCTCCTCGGGAGTGACCACCCGGCACTCCTTGAGTTACTTTTCCGTTTCCTACAAGACACTAAACTTTCCGAACAGATATAAAGCCTCCGTTACATTTCCTGATTCAAGCTAACCTGAAGAAGGTCATATGACACGTGCCACACTCCGTACTGGCTGTATGACTCCGCTCCACATTTCTTCCTCACCGACGTCGCAAAACACATACATATAGGTTATCTCACACTAGGTAGACAGGATCCGATCCAATTTGGCTAATACGGACGGACTTCCTTTTAAATTGCGCTTGGTTTTTACCTACGGGTTTTCCAAGCAGCTTGGCTTTCCCCTTTTAGGGGTTTCCAAGCTTTAACTTACAACATACACCTACACATACAAGGTCGGGCCTGAATCCCACGACTCGCTCTGGGTGACAGGCCTCCGCTTCGCCAGCCAGGTCGCAGGTGGGCAGCGGAGCCTCTCCGTAGGCTGTGAAGCTGTCCACCCTCCAAATGTCCTTCCAGTGTTACGAGTGACTGTATGTATGTATGTCTGCACATGTACCTGTGTGCCATGCGTGTATCGTCTCTACGCCATGTTTCTTGTTTGACGGCGTCTCTCCTTTCTTGACTAGTTGATATAACCGGATGTCACATAAGCCGGATTAACGTAATTCCTTCTTTAACGTAGCAATCTCTAGCAGATGGCACTTTGCCTCCGCTAAAGATTTATGGGGGGGGAAAGGAAACAAAAAGAGGAAGAGTTGTTGAGCCCATAAATGTTCATTATTTATTGCATGTACTTTACTTGCAATGCACAGAGTTGAGGCATGAATTCTTTGACGAATTCTGATTAGTAGCGGCATACAGGAACGGCGCTGCGTGTGAGATGATAAAATGCGAATGGCACAAGATGCGAGATGGACGATAGCCCCTGACATTACGCACCGCCAAGCCGTCGTCACACAGGAACAGTTGCATCTGCAATGCCATTTCTGTATAAAAGCCAGACGGTTGCAACAGCCTGCAATGATGCAAATGCAATCGGCTGACTGCGGACATAATTACAATGGCCTAGAGGATCTAATGATGCATGTTGTACATTCTATCTTAGTTGCCGCATGATGGCGTTGCGCTTAGCGATTCCTCTCCCGTCGTCCTCGTCATTGGACACGTCATCACCTTCAATCGCGGGATCACGTCTGCCGTCTGCTATTACGTCAGCATCCTGACTAACAGCGCCTTCACATTGCTCGTCCTCTGACTCTACGCCTCCCATCCCGCCTTCAATGGCGATGTTATGGAGCACACAGGCAGTCGTGATCACACTAGGTACAAGCTCCATGCGATTCATGTTCAACATTTTCAGCCGGCGAAATTTTCCTTTCAGAAAGCCAAACGTACGCTCAATGGCCATTCTCGTTGACGACAGTTTGGTGTTGAAGCGCTTCTGATCACGTGACAGACGTCCGTTGTCCTTGAGCGGCACCACACAGGCCGTCGACAAGGGGAAGGCGGCATCTCCAAGCAAATGCCACCCCTTAGCGCTGGTCTTCATTTTCTGCCAGGATCTAGCCCCCCACTTTTGGAGACATTCCTATGCCTCTTGGTAATAGTGCCACCACCCACTCCTCCGTTCCTACACACGACTTCCTTTCACAACAGTCAGAACCAAATAAAGCTTGACTTTTTTGGCTTTTCAAAAGTAAACAATGAGGAAGTAGAGTGGCCAACGCATTAAATAGTCCAATACAACGCTTGTAACAACCTAAGCAGGTACGAGTCCAAGGTTCTTCTAAGAATGTAGTAAGTATGTAGTATTCCAAGTAAGTAGTACGAGTCCAGCAATCTTGTATAAAAAGCGAAGACATCCACCCTGTGACCTCCCGTGACGCTTTCTCATTCATGGCGCGTGAGGCGAAACCGGCGGATAATATCTGAGGAAACTGGCCGAACGCAGATGGAAAATAGTCAGGGAAATTATTGCTAGGATAATTATCCAACCGGATAATTTTCCCTCGCCCGAACGCGCCCTATGTCCACATCTTCAGTTGCACTAGTCAGTATCGTGGGTCGATAACAAACGCTCTCGAACTAGGTCCTGGACTAGCATCTAGCTCTGGACTGTGCATCGTGGTCCCCGTACGATGAGTATGGTGAGCACGATACACTGATTCTCGAGGACGCCCGAGGATGCCCGAAGATACACGCACACTGATGCCCGAGGACATTTTGCTGTCCGGTATCGGGAGACGACAGAGCCCTCGAATGCACGGCTTACGCCCGCTGATAGCCTAGAGAAGTTGAAGTTGCGTTCCTTCTGAACGGCCGAGATCAGCGCGTCAGATTCACACAGGTCGGGGCCATTCCAGCGAATGCCTAGCTCCTTGGCGGCATTCGTTTCATTCAGCTCTGCCTCTGCCTGCACTCAAGACCTTGACCACGCTTCCCATACTCTCCACTACACTTTCTGCTGAACTGATCAGCCACAGCCGAATCACAACGTCGATAAACGACTGGAGCTCGGGCACGGCACTGCGCCGATCGCACAGGAGCCCTTGGTTGCCGCCACGTGCGCAGGACTGCTCGTGGAGGACAATACGCCGCGCGCACTGCTGTCTGATGCCACGGCAGATGGCGGGATCAGACGGGAAGCCCGAATTACTGGCTGAGGATCTGGGAGTGTTTGTCCCTGAAAGTGAGAAGTGCAAGTGAAACTTTGTTTCTGTAGCTTCTTAGAAGTTCGCTCGTCATGGGCACGGGAGTCAGAACAGGCTGTGATTAGCAAGGGAATTATCCATACCTGAGAAACTCAGATTTCTGTTACAATTATTCAGTTTCCCAGTGGCAAGCCATCCACAAGAAATTAGAGCCATCAGCACAGTGAACAGTATTGCTAAACCATGATTACAACGAACATGTCTGCTGCATGGAACCATCGGACCACTGGGACAACACAAACAAATCGGAATATGCTTTTTTATCGAGTGAGTGCACCTTGCAGTTTCATCATGTGCACATGTTGACTTGCTTTGTGTTCTGCACTGGACTATGCATACTAAACAAATTATAACTATTAATTACTATGTCTAATTAAAACACCCTTTATGCTAACCTTCCCACTATTGGGTGTATCCATAAATATAATGGTATTATTGAGACTTAAGGTGCTCACAAGATGTTTCACACACATTTTACTTAGCAAAGCAAAACAACAGGTTAGGTTAGCTTTTATTGTGAAAATGCTCCTTTTATTTCAGACTAAAATAGGATTATTTTTATCTGAAAAAAAGGTAAGGCTATAAGCTAGCCTTACCTTTTTTTTGACTTCCTAACATTTATGTTATTGAACACACAAATTATGCCTATATCGATGAAACAATATAAAAGGAGCTAGGGTAAACCAGACTAGGTTGTACAATATATTAAAAGAGCAGGCTTAATTATTTTGCTTTCCAACTAAGAACAAGCATTTCTGACGGAAAGCAGTGGTCACATCATCTTAGTTATGCTGATGAGCATGGTATTGAAACATGCTGTTCTCCAAATCCAATGATACCTTGAAAATGAAATTTACCAATACAAATCGGATTCCCTCATACTACATAGCCCTTATACTATATGTCACCAATATCAAGGACAGAGTGTCAGTTCATATTTTGCGTTGGCTTCAAGGAATATATAACGAATTTGGTCCATACTACAAGTTCTGCTTATGATAAATACCCTGACCCAAAAATCAAACCCATGGAAGTCACAGGATAAAAGGATACAATTATTACGATAACAACGGTTCATATTGGAAGAACCAAAGCATTTTTAATGGTAAGAATTCCACAAGTCTGCAGTGTGGAAATATAGTTGACCTGAAAGGCTACACAGAAATAGTGTGCATAAAAACAACGCTGAACCAAACAGCTTCTTACGCCTGGGTAATTGACCCCCCCCCCCTCTCTAAAGAGAAAGAAAGCAACAAAAATTGCACCAAGTGTCAGTGTTTTTGCTTGCACATGAAGAAAACACCCTGGAGATTGCCATATATTTGCAGAAATGCATTCAGTTTTACCTGCACCTCCTGCAGCAGTGCGCCATAACTGCCACTGGCCTTCTCCAAAGGCGGTGTTTGCGGCCGGATAGGTAGACCGGAATGCTTTGCCTTCTTATGTCTTTTCAACGATCTTGACTCACCATTTAATTTGCGGTCAGGACAGGCACAAAGCACCTATTTTCTTGTGATGGCGGTGCCATATTAACGCCTACACCTTGGGCATGTGCTGCATTAAGGTTTCTTACAAGTGTCACTTCAGTTAGGTATGACCAGGGCTATATTGTCTTGGAATTCGGGAGGAAGATTACAGGTTGGTATGCACCTATGTAGCAAAGGGCTTTGAGGACTCTCCTTTGAATCTGAATCCTGGATTTTGAGAGGAAAATTGTGTAGCATTCCAAGTTGGAAAATTATTTGACTTGTTTCTGTCCTCAAAAAACTCGTTTTGTACTCTTCACGATCATGATCTGTATTTCCATGTTCCCATGATTATGACCAGACAGCAAGGAAATGGCAGGCATTGTCAAACTCAATTTATTTTTGGGAAAAAGGAGTGGATAATTTGCTGGAGATAATAATATTCTGGGCGGCCAACATCCAAGACAAGGCCATGTGTCCAATACATGTCCTGACTCTCAGAGACGAAACACCACTTACGCAAACATACGCAAGTTCAACTTCAGCAGCGCCTAGATACTTACTAGGTGCGTTCACACTAAAACAAGCTTTGAAAACAAACCGCGCCGGAAAGCGGCGGGTTCAATCTCTGGACGGGAACAGTTCGTAGGTGATGGGCTTAACACGGCAATGTTAAAGCCTACGGACTTTACCTCGTGTGACAGCGTTTTTAGCCCTCCCTGTCCCCTCGATCATGGCTACTAAATTTCCTCGGTACATGTATGATGCATGTACTGATGAACGAGATGAGTGCGTATATGTCTGGATGGTTCGGAAAAACAAATTGACTGGGTATGCTAAGAAGCAAAAACGGTCCGATGATAAATATAATCCATACTCAATGATAATACCGTAGGTTATCACCACAACTGAATATACTTTTCAAATATATATCACCTACGCTCGTGGCCGAGTAGCAGGCTTTTCTCCCCTGCGTAAGTCGGTGATGAAAAAGCATCGCGTTCTGTAGGTAACAATAGTGCACTGCAAGAGTGTTATTTCGTGTGTCGCATTTGTTATCCATGAACTGACGTGGCTGGCAGTGGCGGAGTTAGGATTTGCCTAAGGGGGGGGGGGGGCAATCCCCCCACCCAACCCCAATGTGATGAAATAGAGAAAGGCTCCAGCAAGCAAAGCACACCGAAAATTTAGGGTTTTGCGTGGTAGCTATCTAAAGCATTATCGTTTCACCTAATGTATTTTTGGGTGCCAAGGGGAGGGGGAGGGCCACCACCCCCCCCCCATTGGCTGTGCCTCTCGTGGCAAGTATCCAAGAACAACGTAAAATGCTAAGCAAACAACAAAATGTTATATTACCTACTCGTATTTCAAATAATGTAAATTCAACGCTGCTCTGATACCAGAGCTGGAGGAGCTCTCCTCAAAAGCCTCATCGTCTGGGTCCCGCCGGCTCGGGTCTCGTACGCTGAAAAAGGTCTCCGATAGTTCAAGCTAAACCCGTTCGTCTGCGTCCTCCCTCGCAACAAACACGGTTTCTTGGTCCCATGTTTATGTTCGCACCGTTGCCGAGCCATCACCACTACCTGCTACATAACATGTTTATTACGATCTCTTGGCAACATCTATTCATCGTGTGAGCAAACTACAGCATGCCAACCATACGCCACACTGCATCGCTGGAGCAAATAAGTAAGCATCTTCCTCGATACCTTTAGTCTTCCTCTCGCTTGCCTGTGTCACAAGCCTGCACTCGTCAACGGGAAATCCTCAGTGACCGTACATCAGGTTCGAAAACAATGGTTACCCACATCGCGTAAGGTGGGAAAGAGAAAAAGTGCGGGAATCAGCGCGGACTCTATGCGGCACCCTTTTCGGCAGGTTGAGCGGCTGCCGCTTACTGGGATCCGTGCCGGGTGCAGCCGGGCTGATGACGAAGCTAAACTGTACGCCAGCGCGGCGCCAGACTACACAGGCACAGGAATGGGCGGCGGCCGGCGCCGGGCTGTGGGTGTAGACAGACACTGGACAGGCCCCGGACTGCGGGCGCGGGCGGTGCGATCGCCACAGGAGCAGATTACGAGCGCCTGCGGTGCGGCAACATAGACGGCGATGCCACGGTCGCATGCGGCAGGCATTGGGAGGCGACGGTGGCCGAGTTGTACGAACATGCCACCCGCGCCACCGTACCCGGTGCTCATGCTCAACAGGTGCGCCACGACGTCCACACACAAACGGATCTGCTCGGCGATCCAGTCGCGCATCGGCAGCGCGTCCATGCTTCGCAGCAACGTCAGCGTGTACGATGACCCCCCGATGCGCTCGCCCCAGGGAGAACACGTTACCTACAGCGTTCCGTCTGAACGGTGGAACTTCTTGGAGAACCCTCTCTTCTTGTGTGTTTGCGGGTTCGGGAGCTGATCGTGCCTCGTCTTCTCCGCTAGATACTTGTGCACTGTGGGTATCGAACGACGCAGTTTCCGCACTGTCGATGCTGATAGTATGTCGTTCACCGTACTCATGCAATACGCTTGACTTGATGCCGTTGTAGTCTGACACTGATCGCTCCCTGGCCATACTGTGCGGTGTTACGCATATGAAGGCTGACAGTAGCCGCTTCAGCAGGCCTGTAGCCGAGCCCTGCATCGCCACCAGCTTTGCACTTGCCTTTTCATGTTCTTGCTTAGAGAGCTGGATGGCAGGCAACTGGTCGCAGACTTCACTGGCGAACTGCGCCACGCTCCCCTCGCCAAACATGCATTTCGGGGGTATGGCCAGTCTGACTCCTGGATCCACTAGTGTAACTGGCTTCCAGCCATTGCTCCAAGTATGGGTGTTTTGTATACTTTTGAGGGGGAAAGTGCTCCCTCAATGTTGGCTTCCCCCCCCAATAATTCAAACTTTTAGCATGGAACCCTACGGAGGGTGCCCGCGCATCCAATTTGCACAGGCGCCATTTGGGTCTGCCCATTTCCTCCATGCATTGTGCCCCCCCCCCCCCATAATTTTAAGAAATCAACGCCCCTGGCTCCAAGCCACTTCCATTTTGTGTGCACCTGGTGTCGCCAGGGTGAAGAAAAACCCATCAACATTCCACCATGTTGCATGCCTTGCCTTTTTTACAAAGGCATCTAGCTTTATCAGTCTTCATTTTAGCAACATTGTAGAAAAGACCGCAAATGAATATCTAGCTCTCGCAGTGATAAATTATTTGTGAAATAGGGTGGAATACACCACTTACTGAACACTGAATCAACATCCCTCCCAAAAATGTATTGACATCTCATGTCTTGGTTTGTGTTTGCGAAGTCTTACAGTATCCTTGCCTTGCTTCTTACAGTATCCAATTGATAAGTATGCTCACCATAACGGATCCTGGATCATGATACTGAACACCCCTTGGCGCAATTCCAGGTAAAGGGATTGCCTATGATGTGATATGTTATACAACGCTGGTTTGTAGCATATAGGTATTTGTATCATTATCACTGATATCGATATACCCAAATTAGGTACCTCTCAAAACATGCAAAAACAGGTGCAGTTATATGTACTCAATTCTCTCAAAACTGGGTTTGAAGGACTTCATGAGTATTTGATCTCACATTATTTCCGTGGCGATTTCGACATCCTGCTGTACTTATTACATCTCACACCTAACGAAAAACCATTATTTTAACACTGAGCTCTCGTCACTCGTGTCATGCGGCCTTGTTCGCGTCACCCTGCTCCTCCGTGTTGAGCGTAAACGTCTAAAAGGTCATGTTTTGTGATACGACCGTTAATAGACCAAATTGCTGGCTTTGTAGCATGGATTTTTCACAGAAACATTTTACATTTGAACCCTACTCGCCTTGACCTCAGTATAAGTGCGGCCAACTTGTGACCATTTTTTACTTCTTGAAAACAATGCACATTTCCAAGGTAAAACATAACTGCCGCTAAAAGAACTATAACACAGTTTTTGGGTTGTTTCTCCATTGAAACTCCGTTTGACTTGGTGGGATTTCACGGCAGTGAGGTAGGACGAATCCCACCAAGTTAACATGCTGGAGGAGGCCCTGCAATTGACTCCGTATGGCATAAATAATCGGAAAAACTTGTTGCAGCCATCATTTTGTTTCACCCTTGGTATGAACGTACATAATACCAACCCACAATTGTGCAACATTCCGGCATGCACTTACGAGAAATAACCATCTAAACAGGTCGCTCATTACATACCATTGTTTTTGCTGTGCACTACACACCTGCCCTGATCCTCCCATAGATGTACTTAAGCGTAGCTGCAGACAATGTTGGCGCTTTGGCATCTACAAAGTGACAGATAATTCAACCCTTGGCTTTTACCTACAGATCATCATGATTATTGGCGATTATTGGCTTATTCCCAAGGCACCTAGACGTGAAGAACCCTGAAGAAGGCATGCTGTAGAAACGTTGGTGGTTTGTCTCTCAGTAAATATAGTCCTTTGGTTGCCACTAATATATGTATATATATATATATATATATATATATATATATACATATAAGTGTAAGTGAGTGAGTGAGGGAGCGAATAAGCGTGTGAGTCAGTGAGGGAGTGATTTCCTGGGTGAATGATTAGGTGAGTGATTGTGCCGTGGGGGGTGGGGGGGGGGGTGAAACAAGAGGAATCGAAGGTATCTTTTCCTGTCCAATGGCTATGCTCATAATACAGCATGATATGCATGACACAGAAAACAAAATTTCGCGTATCATGCATATGCAATGCTAAATACAGACGTCGTGTGGCAAGTCAATATACTCACGATACAAACGCTTCTAGCTCGCATAATTCCGCAGACACCACATACATCAGTTTGCCATTTATCGATGATTCTCTGACCAAAAAAGTAGCCACAGCCATCACTAGGTCCACACTCTCAATGCGCGTAGCCTGGAAAAGCGGCAAGGCACTTTCGGAAACTGACTAAATCTGCCCTCGAACCTCCACCATGCTCTGCAGGCACTAGAGAATGCCAATGCTGTCTAGCCGGTCTAAAAGACAAATGTCACCAAAAATGTGGTGTATAAAATCAAGCGTGAGCTTCGCGCCTTATGGACAGCACCCATAACGTATATTTGGGAAACAAAACGCATGGTTAGGGACAGATACGTGGAACACATCAGAGACGCAAAGAAGAAAACGAAAAACACCTTTTGGAGAGCATTTCGCCACATATCACCCGGAAAACATCATCACACCATGGCCCAGTTTCATCAATGTGCATCAAATCGTAATTTGCAAATAAAAAGCACGACTTCAAATCACGTTTAACTCTTTTGCCAGTTTCACTAATAAAATACGTACGTTGAAAATCATGTAGAATGTCTACAACTCTACGTATACATCAAATACAAGTAATTATCAAAGAACAATACAAAATTATGGCACATGCATAAATGTTCCACATTATTTCAAATCTTCATGCTACTATGAGTTGGCTTAGTAGTTTTTTTCTTCATTTAAATAGCTATCTGAAATTATTCAAACCCAGTTCACTAATGACAACATACTTGGTTGCCATGGGTAGCCACAGAAGAAAAATAAGATGCCTGGCACACATTATTAGATATATTTAACAAATGTTATAGCTGTGCAATGCTTTTCTTCATACAAAAAATTATAAATGTTATATAGCAATCATATAAATTAAGTATAAACATTGGTCTAAAAACATTCATGATGGTTGGTGTAACCAAGGCAACTAGACAGTTGACATACAACTGACAATACATCATTCATTACCATTGAAATTGGCCTCACCCAATATTCACTATTTCATTATTCATTGATTTTGCATCATGAGTATAAGGAAGGCCACAAGACAGAAGAAGGTCGTCATCTTCAAGATGATATTGGAGGAGAAGGATGCGAGTACCTTTTGCAATCCATACTACCTATATCGTCTTGTTTTTGCAGCTAGGTATACCTATTAGGTAGGTACCTACACAGGTAGGCAGGCACCTTAGGTAGGTTGGTACCAATCTACCTAACATGGGCTATGCCAAGAATAGTGGTATCCAGCTATTGTCATATCTCCATGATTGCCCAGTGGACAGATAGGTAGTGGCTTAATCCATTTGATTCCCATGATCAGCATGGTGGCATAATGAACCAGAAATGCTCAGATTGTCCAAATAGGTATGTTAAAGAAGCAAGGGAAAAATCAGTTCTTATTTACTAATAGTAGCTATTGTTGTTGTTTTATCCTCATTAACCATTGATTTTTGGCTTGCAGTTCCTCTTCGGGAAACTAAAGGGGCGCTCAGCAGGCCAAGCACGCAATTCCCGATGGGATAAAATCATGCTGGAGGCGAGGAAGCTTGGCCTGCTGAAGGGCCCATGCACTGTGCACCACTTTACAAGAAGTTTCGTGGGAAATACCCTACGCGCTGCAAGAGGTAAGACGTCCTCCAGTACGTCGAAGTTGACAAAGAAGTTGATAGACAGTAGGATACGCGGACCATTCATCACGCACCACTGAATATTGTTCAAAACCTCGATTTTACGATCGGCCACAATATCAAGTCCAAATGTCATATGCTTACAATGGTTATTTACCAATTAATAGGGGCGTACACAAACGCAACAAACCCATCAGTCACAATTAAATTTCGAGAAACGCCACACAGTTCAAGTTTGACCTCGAAACCGACGAACGCATGTGGCGCGCTGCCAGCTATGAACTAGTGACTTTTGTCAAATATCGCTAGATTCGGCGCCATTTGTTACCCGCCATGGAAAGTTGCCGGCCCTTTACCAAAACATCATATGCTTTCACTCAGTTCTAACTTGGCAGATATTTGGAGCCAAATCTAATGTGGGTGCAAAATATGGAGGAGACAGTAGTTGGGGGTTACCGGCATCCCTCCAAGCTACTCAGACTGGCCCTGATAATACTCTATGTCTGGCAGCTTTGGGCAATCTAGTGTTGTATTCGGCTCGCACGCAGGGCATGAAAGCAGGTACTTCCTGTACCATAATTATGAAATGTAATACGTCTAACTTGGTGTATTTTTTGTTGTTGTATAAACAGCTTGGAAGCAAGAAATCGTTTCCATCCCCGCGTTCTTTAATATCAGCACTGCAACCATGGGCGGTTCCAGCACGTCACGACCCGGGACATACTGGAAACTCGGGTGCCTTCTGGTGAAAAATTCTTATTACACCCCAGGGTCTGACGCAGAACTGCTTTCCACAGAGTAGTACGAAAAGAACCGGCGGACTGGTGCTGGTGGTGAGAACCAGCTGGACCAGCTCGACATCCTCGTTCTGGAAGTGCAGGGTAAGTATGGCTCATAGGCAGGGGTTCTAGAAGCAAACGCGGCAGTGTAATCCCCCCCTAATACCGCTAGTGATGGCCGCCACGGATATTCCGAACTCATCCACCAGTGCTCTCACAGCACCACCCTCACCACCTTCGCCACCGATGCTCCTGTCGACGCCACCATCGCCAACGCCTACACCAAAGCCAACACCACTGAGAACACCAACACCGCCGCCAACACCAACGCCAACGCCTACACCACCGCCAACATCAACACCACCGCCACAGATACAGATACTTTTTACTCCTTTGACCTAGATCTGACAGATATGTGGGGGCAGGAGACCGGCCGGCAGGACAGGGGGGGCAGTGCCGCGAGAGTAGAGGAGAACGAGCGCCTCATGAACCTCCCAGGGTTAGAACTCACGGAAAACCAGACGAAATGTAAAATTCTTAGGAATATGTTCATGAAGGAGAAGATTCGGTACGAAATTCGGAAAATTGTTTTGTGGTTGTGTGTGTCGGTCAATACACTCGTTGACTGGCGCTTCTGTATTTGAATCTCAGACATGATGCAATAATTGTGTATGTCGAAAAACTCACCAGATATCAACAGCTAACGTTTATCGGGTCGGTTTAAGGCAATATTGATTTCCTAGAATGTTTTTTTTTATATTCTGAAAACAAATGCATTTCCGTGCAAAATATCGGCAAAATTCGGCCTCTTGAGGGGGACATGGTTAATTTGCATCCCTAAGTACCGAATGAAGCTTGGCAAATTCCTCCAGAAGATCTCGGTCTCATACTTTCAGAATTTGTTCCAGATATAGCATGGGAAAATGGAGAAGAAAGGCAACCCACAACAGTGAACGGCATTAACAATTTGTGAGACCGCTTCTCCAAGGATAACGGGATGGCAAAATGTCCGAGAAGTTTGATTTGTGTTCTATGTCTATGGGCATGTGTCCTGCATTGGATGTCCCCGTTTGTGCGAATTACAGATGAAATGACATATGAGCCCTTTGATACATGTCGCCTTGACAACGGAAATCATGAGGCTCCACATGCATCGAATAATGCGGTGCCAGTGACCCGATCATTATGGAAAGTCATGATGGTCTGTCTTGTTTTAACATGGCGATCTATGCTAAATGATCAGCGAGTGCTTCACAGATGCGTGGTAACATATTTACGGGCGAGCCCAATACAAAAATGTATTATGGGCGAGCCACGAAGCGGCAAGCCTATTGTGAATCTTCTTATCGGCGAGTCAATAAATGATTTGATCATGAACACGTGAAAATTAAAATTGGTGTTAATTTCCTTCATTGGAAGGATGGAAATCGTGAGGTTGACGCTCTACATACATCCAATAATGCGGGGCCAATAACTTGACAATTATGAAGTCATAATGGTCTTGTTTTAACATGGTGATCTATGCTAAATGGTCAATTAGTGCTTCACAGATCCATAACATATTTCTATGGACGAGCCCAATAAGAAAGTTAGTAATGGGTGAGCCGCGAAGCGACAAGCCATTATCAATCTTCTTCTTGGCGAGTCCATACATGATTTGATCATACATCTGAACACGTGAAAATATAAGTTGGTGTTAAGTTGCTTCGGTGGAAAGAGAGAAGTTGTGCGGCTCATGCTCCACACACATCGAATAATACGCAACCAATGACCTGGCCATCTTCAAAAGTAATAATGGTTACTGGCTATGATTAAGTCATGATTGTTCGTCCAATTTTAACATAGTCTATAAAACTGATCAGTGCGTGCTAAACAGATGCATGATAATGCAATATGTCGGCAAGATTACTCATATGTTCTTGGTCGACCCTTCAGGTCTATGAACCATTATCAAGACAGTAGGCATCACATCGTTACACCGCGCAAGGCACAATCAGGACAAGGACATTTATCATGTGGTGAAGTATTCGTTGTTTCATTCGAAATTGTTCATTTTTAAGACTACCAGCTTGAGCAAAGAAGCACACGCACGACCTACAAAATATCCTTTCTGCGACAGCCGAGAACATACCTCACCAGAAAGCGTGGCGTCGTATCTTGCCGTGATCTGCGGAACGCGTGGACCTCTTGTCCTGTGTATCGTTCGTCTTCTTTCTGCCCCACCCCTGCCTCATCTTTACATCCTCCCCGTTTTCCTTCCCTTCAAAGACAATCAGTCTTGTTAATGATGCATAGCCAATTGTTTTGCATATACCTTCGGTAAATGCATGCAAGAACAGGCAAAAACATCCAGCGTGGCCGAAGCAGCGCAGGCACCGGGAAAACAAATGCAACTACACATCTACTACCAGAGCCCATCCATATCCTGTTGCTCTGAGGAACATCACTCATGACAGTGCACCACTCAGGCACACCAACGTCGTAATCACTGCAAATGTACCATAGGAAGCTACCCGTTCATACGCAATAGTGCTTATATCGACAACGCCGCCACAACTCCCACGTCACACACTCACTATGCACCTCCAACACGGAGGTCCAAGACATCACACTGAAGCAACACACCTGACACGCAAGCTTGTTGTAGACAACGCTACATACTGCACATAGCACTCCACAAAAGGCGCTTATTGGCACTACACCTTTTTCGGACCAAATTAAAATAGTTGAAGACTAATTTAAAACAATTGAAGTCCAAATTAAAACAATTGACGACCAAATTAAAATAACTGAAGTCCAATTTAAAATAGATGAAATGCATATTAATATAGTTGAAATCCAAATTAAAACGTACGTGGCAATAGGAATTGCGAAGTTTTGGAGAGTTCATACAGCAGCACGATTTATTCATGTGTTTGCCATTCGTTTGTCTTCAATTACACGTATAACGTGGGTTTGTTCTTGTGTTCATTAGCTTCTCCGTAAAAGTGGTTTATACTGTTTT
Organism: Ashinkailepas kermadecensis; assembly: GCA_034440615.1. NCBI lineage: Eukaryota > Metazoa > Arthropoda > Thecostraca > Neolepadidae > Ashinkailepas > Ashinkailepas kermadecensis. The sequence continues at coordinate 67,442 of JAOTOM010002262.1, read as the reverse complement.
AATAAAGGGTTCAGTTCGCTTTTCATTTAATACTAATATAATGTATGTTGCAGCAATACATGTGTTTGGAACTGTAGGACTGATGGTGGGTGATTCTGGTACGTGAGCGGGTTCTCAACACAATAAGAACATGCACAGCCGAATACCAATTTAACGGCATTGACTATATTCGGAAGTGACGATCAACATGGTACAATTGCACACTGTTAGATACATACCTCCTCCAACCACACATGAAAATCAAAGTGAAACAGTCAAGTGACAGAGCTTGTTGTCTTCACAAAGACAAATATTCAGCGGAGTGCCTACCGAACGATACACATTGAATACATGTCGCACTACACCACAAGATACCGACAGTTCACACGCCCATCGCAAGATCCAGCAGTGCCATGCACCCAGCAAAATGCCTCTGCACGTGGTTACATGCGTGCATGCACATGATGGGCGTGATGCGCGGCATGGCGGTATCGATGTGTCGCTCAAGGTAGCGGAGTCGTTGTTCCATCTGGGTCAGTCCGGCCTCCGTCGCCATCATCTCGTGGAAGCTGGCCGCCATGGTCCTCTTCATAGCCGCCTTCATGGTCGACCAGCACTCCTCGATGGGGTTGAGAGGCGCGCTATACGGAGCAGTGCGGATGATCTGCACGCCCTCGAACTCCGGCTCTGTTGTGACGGTTTCCAGGTCAGTGTGGACTGGAGCGTTATCGCAGACCACGGCGATGCGATCCATGGGATCGTGGCAGTGGCGGAGAGCTCGCCGAAGCCACTCGCAGCAGTCGTCCTTCCGGAACGCTCCCCGCCGCCGCTCCCAGTACACCAGACCGGTCTGGCTGATGGCACCGATGACATGCACGTTGGCTCCTTTGCTGGTTGCGGTCTTGATGCTGCAGCGTGTCCCGCGACGGGACCGCCCTTCTGTGCGCCGGAGGAAGAGGTTGCTGTTCGTTTTCGTCCATATAGAGAACCGTCTTCCCAACACCGTTTGCTTCCATTACCTTTCTCACAAAACCCGCTCTTTTTCTTTATTTTCCGCACTGTTCATCGTTACCGGCTGTGGCAGAACGTTCTTAACGGTATAAAGTTGGCCATGTAAGTGTCTGTGGATGGTATTGGTGGACAGGTGGACACCAGTCTCCTCGTGCAACTTGTTGGCCATCTCTTTCAGGGTGAGCTGGGGACTGGTCTCCACATAGCCCACCAGCCACTCGACCATTTCGTTGTTCACCTTGCGAACCGTTGTACCGCCCCGCTTCCCAGGTCAGCCCGTCACCGTCTCCGCCAACATGCCCTCGGCGAATGTAACCGTAAGCGGTCGAAACGGCGACACCATTGGCGGTAGCGGCCAGCTTCCAGTCACCGCCAGCCCGGAAGCAGTCTAAGATGCGCTTCCTAGCATCGGCTGGCACACGTTTGTATGCTCCACGCCGTGTTCCGGTCTTCACACCGCGTTTTTGCGGGTTTGCTGGCATGAACTCGGTCTCCTCGTCTGCCATGACTGCGAGGTCACCATGCTCGGTGTAAAATAAATCTACTCACATCGTTCACCTATTTATCCTTCGATCAATTTACGTGCAACTGCCTGTAGTGAAAATAATTATGAACTCAAACTCAATATTTAAGAATACGTAAAGGTCAAATATAAATTTGACTCGCGTTAATTTTACCACGCGCCATGTTTTTCGTAATCCCCGTTTTTAATGGCATCGATTTGCGTAGTGCAAGAAAATTACTTCATTATCAAATTCAAAATCACTTCGCCATATTGGTGTATAGGAATCACCGCAGATACCATAGGTATGTCATAAACCGTTTTAAATTGGGTTTAAACTATATTAATATGCACATTCATCTATTTTAAATTGGACTTCAACTAGTTTAATTTGGTCGTCAGCTATTTTGAATTGGTCGTCAATTGTTTTAATTTGGACTTCAATTGTTTTAAATTGGTCTTCAACTATTTTAATTTGGTCCGAAAAAGGCATAGAGGCTATCTACATACGACAGAAGGGCCCGATCATTGACAGACAGATGAAGGCGACGTCGAGCCTCTGTCTATATGATGGTCCGCTGCTCCCACCATGCTAAAATTGTATATTCATAAAAGCAGGCATGTGTTGTAGCGAAGATGTGCTTGCTCCAGCTGGGATCCCCAGAACTTCTTGTGGCTTCAGTAATAGTCTCAGGAAACCTCGTTCGCGTGCAGATACTTGGTTCGAAGGAATTGCTGCAACTGGCCTCTATTAACTGGACTATCGAATGGCAATCCCGGCTGGCCACGCAAGTTCGGTGACGCTGCTCAGAGCAGCGTGACATTCCACCCTCGTTCACAATTCAGCGACTCCTGATCGCTGGGGCCTCCATACATCACTGACCGGCGGACGCACTACATGACCCGCCACACCAGGCAGAAGTCACGGGGGGCAGTCGGCACATAGACGTTGACTCAGCAGCTTGGCGCGCCGTACCAGCTACTGCGATGTGGGGAAGGCGGCTAGCAAGTTCGGACACAATCTTATTACCTATCTGTTACCTAATCTGATACTAAAGGTACTGCTAGAAGCCAACACCGTTACCGTGTGCATGCACGCATTGCATCTGAAAAGGAGTGTGAAAAGTGAAACGCCGATGGTGTGTACCGCACTAGATTTAGGTGATGTGTATATATATATATATATATATATATATATATATATATATATATATATATATATATATATATATATATATATATATATATATATATATATACATGCATATACATATATATATATACATGTATATATATATGTATATATATATATATATATATATATATATATATATATATATATATATATATATATATATATATATATATATGTATATATATATATACATGCATATATATATGTATATACATGTATATATATATACATATATATATAATATATATATATATATATATATATATATATATATATACACGTGTGTGGTACAGCGAGAGAAAACTATATTTTCTGAAAAAAACACAAGTCACCAAAGTTTCGGCCACAGGCCTTCTTCAGGACGACACAATGCGCAATAAGAAGCTTCAAAACAATCATATACTCGAAATCCAGCATTAAAAACGTGACTCGCATGGCACTTCCCATTGGACTGACAAACGATATAATGTGAACAATACTTCAAAGGCATAAAGCCACACAGCAGAACACACAAAATCTTGGATGACATTCGTGAATGTCAGCTATATTATCATTCACAGCGCCCTGTGTGCATGCAGGGCGCGTTCATTTCACTTTTCAGAGCTTTACATCTCGCCATGGTATCGTCCGCTGCATTATCAATATATTCCTCTGCCATCTCAGGGAATGAGTGCTTGTCCGTCCGTAGGTGCCGGGGAGCAGACGTCGGGAGCACTTGTTCTCGTAAACATTCCCTCAGAAATCGCAGTTGATTATTCGTTAGCAGTATCTTTCGTCGTAGGTACCATTCGTATCATATTCGTTCTTCTCCACTATGCCCACTTTCTGACATGTTGAATTATATTTGGACAAGTTATGTATAAGTGGCACAGTGAGAAAAGCCTATATTTTCTTAAACAAACAAATCAACGTTTCGGCCACAGGCCTTCATCAGGGTGACACAATGCACTCTTTTAAACTTCAAAACACAACCATGCACTCGAAATCCAGCATTAAAAACGTGATACGTATGGCACCTCCCACTGGACTGACAAACGATATAATGCGGACAATGCGTCACAAGCATAAAGCAACACGACACAAAATTTTGGATGCCATTCTCGAATGTCAGATCTGTTATCATCCACAGCGCCCTCTGTGCATGTCAAGGGGCGTTCATTTCACTTTTCAGAGCTTTACATCTCTGCATTATATTTTCCGCTGCATTCTCAAAATGTCTGCTATCTCGGGGAATGGGTGCTTATCCGGCCGCAGGTGCCGGGGAGCAGACGTCGGGGCCACTTGTTCTCGCATGCATTCTCTCAGAAGTCGCAGTTGAATATTCGTTCGCAGTGTCTTTCGTCGTAGGTACAATTCGTGTCGTATCGCTCGTTCTTCTCCACTATGTGCAGTTTCTGGCATGTTGAATTATATTTGGACAAGTTGTGTATCAGTGGCACTGTGAGAGGAAACTATATTTTCTTAAACAAACAATTCACCAACGTTTCTGCACAGGCCTTCTTCAAGGTGACTGAATGCATTTTTGTTTAAATCTTCAAAAGCACACAACCATGGACTTTTAGATCTTCTTACGTCGAGAAGAAATTCGATCTCTTTCTCGGGCACCTTATAATTTCTAGGGAACCTTCATTAGACTATCCTACACTGCCTTGGACACCCTTGACTACGACCTACAGACGCACTCTACCTTACTACACCAGAGCTGGTGACACTAAGGGACCTACACGTAGCGCAGCTCTGCGCTACGTGTAGGTCCCTTAGACCAGACTCAGACTCAGACTGTTTATTGAACCATCCAATAAAGACATGGTTATTACGGCTCAAAGTCAAGAGTTAAAAACTGCATGCAGGTATAAAAGGCTAAAAGGTGAAACTAGCATACATGCCTATATGAAAAATGAGATGTTAAAAACAAAACCGTATACACACATGGGTCATATAGCATAAATCATTCCCTGCCGCCAACAATATGGCGCTTCAAAGCTCGGCCGAACCTCGACACAGGTAGGTCTCTGATCTCCGGAGGCAATGCATTGTGCAGTAAGGGAGCCCTGACCCGAAATCTGCGCCTGCCCATCTCGGTGCGCCACCGAGTGACATGGATGTCATCGCCTCGACGCGGTACCTCTCTCTCCTCAGCTCACCCACCGTTCGAAACAAATCTGCCAGCTCTTCAGGGACTCCTGCCTACGGATCTTATGGAGCGTGGTGAGTGTGTGGTAGCTGGCTAACTCATCCGCCCTCAGCCAGCCCAGTTCCTCTATCAGATCCGAGGCGTGATCGAATTTTTGCGGCCGAAAATCATCTTAGCACGAAGTTGATAATTTTGTGTACCCGGTTGGTGTTTTCTTGGGTGGAGTTTCCATAAACCGAAATACAGTACCGGATCTGGGAATGACCAGGGCTGTAACGAGGGTAGTGAGAATCTCGGACGGTAGGCTGTGCCTCACATGTGACAAACCAATAGGGTGCCGAAACAACGGCCGGTGAGCTGGGTAACATGGGGCGTCAGGACAGCGTGCGGTCAAAAATGACACCGAGGTTTTGGCGAGAACAGGGGACGAGATTTTGATCACGGAATTTTACAGAAAGTCGGGGATGTTGCGCAAATTTTGAGGTCCGCCCAAAAGAAGAAGTTGCGACTTGGCAGCGTTCACTTTAGACCATTCGCGCAAACCACTGATCAAGGCATTCCAGGACGCGCTCGAGACGGGAGATCAGGGGTGGGGTATCAGTGGTTGAAGTGGATATTAGATCCGTTTTTGCCGCTGACGAGTAAGGACGTGTCGTCTGCGAATTAGTGACCTCTGCCTCTTCGACAAAGAGGCTGAGGTCATTGCTGAACACGCTGTACAGGAGCGGTCCCAAACAACTACCCGGAACACACCACGTTGTTGGGAAGCCGGGAAGATATTTTGTGTTGCCTAAACGATCGGTAATTTTGACGCTCTGGGTGTGATCACTCAGGTAGGCCGAAAACCAGGATATTTCTATGCCGTGGATGCTTAATTTGGCGAGGAGCTTCTCATGGTTTATCACATCGAATGTTGCTAGGTCGAGGAACACAAAGAGATACATCCCCACGGTCGTTGGCGGAAAGGATACGGTCGGATTGGGACAGGGTGCGGTTTCGCAAGAGTGATTGGGACGGAGCCGTGCGGGTAGGGGGAGCGTTGTAGGACAGGTAGCCGTAGAGCTGCTGGTGCACAAAATTTTTGTTTTTTTTTTTAGTGGGGAGTTTGGAAGGGAAAAGGAAAGAGGAAGATAAAGTTGTTTTTTTTTAATAGGAAAAAAGGAGGAATTTTTAGGGTGGGGGGGGGGGGAGTTGGAAATAGGAAGGGAAGAATTGAAGAGGTTATTTTTTTTTTTTCTTTAGGGGGAGGGGGGAAGGCCCTCTAAATATCCTTTTCTCCCCTCCGGCGGGGGAGCACCGCCCCCCCACCACCAGAAATAGAAATTGAAAGAGGGGGGGGGGGGGGGGGGAGGGGGCGGGGGCCCCCACCGGGGGGGAAGGGTGGGGGGGGTTGGGGGTTTCCCCCGCGCCCCCCCCCCCCGCTCCACGGGGCCCTCCCCCCAAAAAAGTGTTTTGGTTTTTTGGGGGGGGGGGGGGGGGGGGGGTTTTTTTAAATTTTTTTTCCCAAACGGGGAAATTTTTTTCCCCCTTTGTTGTGATGGGGGCCGCCAGAGCCGCCAGGGTCTACTACAGGAAAATGTTCACATCTTGACTCAACACCCTCTCCAGACCCGGCACCCTCAGATCAGAAATATCATGGTTATGCTGTCCGAAATGATCCTTTACTGGAGGATCAATCTTAGAACCAGGGCAGCAGACAGATGAAAGATGAGTTTGCACTGTGGCACGCTTGATACCATATTCCATATATGACGCTCCAGTAACTGCATCCTATTGTTCTGTCAAATGTACATTGACCTGTTGCGGCCTGCGGAAAAAATATCACCTGCATAAAACCTCTGACAAATAACGCACTCCTTCCCACAGTCCTGCTTTCTTCTTGCATGACCTCGGACGCACGGGTGTTGATTTCTGAAAATTATTTAGAGGGGGGGGAAATGCATGAAGGCAATGGGCAGGCCCAAATTGATTGCGGGCACACTCCATTCGGTCCCATGCAAAAAGTATTTGTGTGTGGGGGGGGGGGGGGCAAAGAAGGGGCACTTTCCCTCAAAGGTATATAAAACAGCACCTCTTGTTCTGACGTCCTTCCGAGTCTGCGTGCACTAGCACATCCTACAATTTCTTTTTACCTGGACGGTGAGCGACCAGTGGTTCAGTTGGGAAGATTTGTTGCATCTATTCTGAGTTGTAAAGAATGCGCTCTTTGCTGCGCAAAAGGGTTACACATATTTGGTAAGTAGTTTGAAAATGTAAGAACCATGGGGACCCGCCTTCCGTTCTCATCTCTATTTATCCCACAATCGCTATGTGCAACCCTATCCAGGTGGTCCACTTTCCTCAAGTCCCTGTCCACTAAATACACCATACATCTGCTAAGTGCCGTATGTCTGAGACCCTCACCTGATGACGAGCAAAACCGCCTATATCCGAACAGATTCGCTTCATATGTACAGACAGACCATAGTGTATGGCTCGCGTGGTGTGAATAGGGTGGTCCGAATCATGGTGGAGGTATAGTTTTTTTTTAGTATGTAGGCTTGATATAAATATCAGTTGATATAATACCTTTTTCTAACTTATCGTTCACATCTAAGAAGTCAATGGACGTTCCTGAGATTTAAAAAATAATAATCCGAGTTCTTGCTGGGGTGGCTTTATGAACCAGGGTCTTATTGCTAAGCAGAGCTTGTTACGTGAACCCTTGCCCCATCACCCGGTCCATGAAATCCAGTTTAACGGCAGAATTTTGACCGAAAGTTTTACATGCCGTCAATGCACCGATACGACCGCCCGGTAGCTCGTCCCCGGCCTTATCGGGCCAGCTGACAACTGACCCTCCCAGCCGGGGGCTAAATGCGAACGCGCGTAGCGACTCGTACCCTGTGTTGCCAGGACAGGGGAGACCAGTGCAGGCCAGCGCTCCAGCCAACTGAGCTACCGGGGCGGCAGAATCGAAGATGAACCTGAATATTGTTGTGCGTGCTGTTTGCCAGACGGTGAAGTGCCTTAGACTTTGTTCACCCCTGCCCATAGCCACCATATATCGTCTATAAAGCGAATTTAGGCCAGAGGCACTAGCTCTGACTTAGAAAATAGTTGCTTTTCCCTTTCCACAAGGTGAGTGCAAGCGTAGTTTTGTTCTAACAGTGATCCTCTCGCCGAGCTTTCTTTCTGTATGTAATGCTTGCCAAGATCTAGTTTAAGAGTGCGTTCGGGCTAGGTTAGAATGCTAGATTATAAGTCACGTGACCTAGATTCTGACCAAAAGTGCTGTTCGCGATCTTTTTCTAACTCTGAGAATCGGCAGATTCTAGGTCACGTGACTTAGAATGTCCAGGGCTGGCTAGCCACACTAGGAATGACCGCCATACAGATCTGAAGCACCAAATACGTGTACAGAAAGGGCGCGCTACTTTATTGATATGACTGGCTGGGTATTAACGTTGGCCTGGGTTGGTGGGAAATTAATTCGAGGATTGGACTAGAACGATTTCCCGCGTCAAATATGGCTATATCAGAGCAAGAAACAGCATACATGTGTCTATGTAGTATTATTTCATTTAAATCCGGCTGGCAGCTGCATGTTCGAATCATAGCCTGGGTCAAAGTGATCATGTTGATTATCTTGACAAATCCTGCTATACATTTGATCAATCTCCTCATGCTCATCTTCAGAAGACCTTCCAAAGAAGTCAGCAGGAAACAGCACATGGTTCAGCCATATCCCGAAAAAAAGTTCAGTTGTGCAGTTAAACAGACCGATACGTGCATCAGCATTGGCGGCTCCCAGTAAGACCGCTGCACAAACCGTCAGTATGTAAACAAAGAATTGGCGCTGCCGAACGCGTTCAGATTGTAGCATATATTCGAATTTAGAATCTAACTAGCCCGAACGGACCCTAAATATGTTCTTATCTAGCACGAGCTCTGTGGCTTCTGCCAGGATATCGGTTGATATCGAATTCCTGTCCCTCCCATCTAAATCAGCTCTGCAAGCTTTAACACCCTCCGTTCTGGGTTCACTTGGATAAAGCTTGCTTGTGTCAATGCAGAATGGGAGGGGCGTGCCGTGCGGTACTTGTCACGAGCTGCCGCATGCGACCTAACCTTTCCAAGAAATGTCCGGTGTCTTTGAACATACGGACTCGAGGCCCTCCACGTGGGGCTGCACAATAAATCATCTTATTCGGCTAGAGACAGACATCCGCCTTGGTTACAAAAACAAACAAAAAAAAAACACGAACAACCAACACAATATTTTTAGACATAGGTAAAGGTTACGATATGGTTTAAAACTCCCATCACTTTCCAAATTCAGCAACTCGGCATCACAGAACATCTCGCTCATTACTTAATAGGTTTCTTACCTGGTTCTCGTCCATTCCAAATTAGGTGCCGTTCAGTCATCCCTGATTCACATTTTGTACAGAACGGATTATCACAGGGAAGATGTCTTTCACCACTTGTATTTAACATCATCATTAATGAAATTTTTCATCGACATGCCTGTTAATTTATCATAATTCCCTTTTGCGGACGATGGTGCAATTTGGTGCTCCGGAGGAAAAATTATGAACAATGTATATATGTCACCTACAAAACGCACTTGACAGAGTATATGAGTGGTCACTGAAGTACGGTTTCATTTTTTGGGCCATCAAAACTGCAACAATGATATTTAGCAAAACCACTCCCTACTAGGGGTGTAGGACCGCAAGATCAGCGGGGGAGGGGGGCTCAGCCCTGGGTCGATCAATCTAGGGTGCCCCCAAATATCAATTTCTCCCAGGATTTGGGCCACTTGTGTTGCCATCTTGAAGAAAAAAAAACCTTAATTTCATAAATATGATTTCCCTTTTTCCAGTTATTCATGAACTTAGCCTATCCGGGGACAAAATAGTTGGGAAATGGTTATTCGAAAAACTACTACCGAATATGGAGATTCCACTTAATGCCGAAACGACTTCTTCCCCTTTCGCTTCGCATTGCGCCTAATTTCATTATTGTTTTATGATATTTATGTATGTTACTTAAAATTTCCGTCGATCAAGACGGATTAAAAACAGTACGAAAATAAAGCATGTAACCATCATAGCAAACTCCACATTGCGATCAGTGCTAAATGACCGGTGTGATTATCGATTTGAGAAAACGTAAAATAAGATAGCTTGTAATATTTCAATTGATCGAAGAGGACAGTCACCATCAATGCTAAATAATACTTAGAAGAACCGCGAGAATATCGTCACCACTAATTAGAAATGTTGGGCAATCTTACACCTACCTAGGTTGAACACGAGTAGTATGTCGTACTCGACATTTACGCAGCATTGCTTCAATTTTTCCTTGGTTTTACTTCCAAAGTTGGGGGGGGGGGCTGGCTGTCAAGTTGAGGATGGGGGCTGAGCTGCAAGTTGGGGGGCTGGAGCCCTCCCAACTGAATATGATCCTACACCCCTGCTCTCTGCCCAAACCCATAAATACCGCTTCATCCCGAGAACTATACATACCATTCGTAAAATCCTTTAAAATTCTGGGTGCTATTTTTATTGAAAGCTTTTCATGCATGCACTGAAAAATAAACTGTTCGAGAACATGCTGGTAAGTTTGCTCACAAAAGGTAAATTATCGAACTCATGGTTTGCAAGAAGTGCGGTAGTTAGGCATTGCGAACGTATATTTTGAAAAGCTGTCATGAAGGAAATGAATTTGGAGGAGAAGATCCGGTACCTTCAGGCAAAAACTAGGAAACTCGAAAATATTTAGGTTACAAGGCGCTCGTTTTCATCTTCCTCTTCCTCTTCCATTTCCTCTACTCCTCCTCTTCCTCCTACGCTTCCCCTCCCCTCGTCCCACACCTCGGTTGAGGTATTTGCTTGGTTTGTTGTTGTGTGTGTGCCGGTCAATACACTCATTGACTGGCGCTTTCGTATTTGAAACTCAGATATGACTTGGAATATTTTATCGGTAACGTGCGCGTCTGATAACTTGAGCGCTCTAATTTTCGATGGCCCTCGCAATTGCCGCCCGCCGCGCGAGGCCGCGCGCCCGCAGTGTTGCCGGAGCCTGTTCTCCGGCAGGTGCAACGCCCACCTCGCCAGCCGGCACTCCGCCGTTAGCCGCCGGCTGATCAGGCAGGGCCAGCCAGTCTGCGTCGTCCCCGCCGGCGAGACATATGTTATGCATGATGCCACATGCTCTGTGAAGCACCAACAACTTATGTCCTACCACAATTGTATGTCGTACAACACGTGAGGGCACTGGGCGGGCCCAAACATGGATTTGAGGGCATACCACATATGGTCCATGCTGAAAGGTTAAATAGTTGGAGGGGAAAGCTAGCAGGGGGTGGGGGTGAAGGTGATCTCCGAAATGCATACAACGCTAAATTCCTGGTACCTCTAAGCTACCTTATTGTTAGTATTCGATATCAACTCTACTTATACTTACGACACTATCTGGACGGTGAAACGAATCGAGAGCCCCCCCCCCACCTTGGTGTCCCTCCCCCCACCACCACCACCATGGTGTCCCCCACCTCTTTATGGCCTGCACTGTCCGATCCCGCCCCCTCCCTTAGGAAAAAGGTACTTGAGACAAGATGCCACGGGACACTCCGAGTGAGTGGCACCTCGATCAAAGTTCGACGTTGGCACTGGTGTCCGTGAAGTTAACCGTTGAAGTGTACTTTTACTCCAATATAGCTTTAACCTGGGCTTGCCTCTGCAGCGCATGCGCAAATACGCAGGAGAGGCGGGATCAAAATCGGCCACATGTTGTTTACATGTGGCACCGCCATCTTTTTGGCGCTGGTTGGGCGAATGTGAGGTCCCGCGTACGCTTTCTACGCTTTGCTTCTAAAAAATTGCCTATCTACGACGTCCGGAACGCCGGCAATGGCGTGAAATTGTCTTTGCAGCTGCAGACACTGTAGCTGTGTTTGCGGCCAGCGGATGGCACTGCGCAGGGTGTTCACGATCAGGAGGCACACTGCGTGCACCGTACTACACACAGTGGCCTTGCTGGGGCCGTGCGCATCCCCAACAACCTGATAAAAGGCCCCAGTGGCCAGAAACCTGGAATAGACAAGCGAGCCATCGTTGTGTGGAAAGAAATGTTTTGTCTTAACTGTTAGTGAATGGCAAGTGGATTTTTGAAGAGAAAAAAAAACTTGAAAAATCAATTATGACTGACCTCAAGAAGAGGAGTATCTTTTCATGCACCTGTAGTGCATGGCTGCGGGCAGTAGTTGGCCTTAGTGCCGGACCCAACAGCTCGATCAGGCGCTCTGCCGTTTTGGGGCAGAACCCTAAAGCGCATCCTGGGTATGTACAGAGTGATGTGAGAATGCACTTGTTTGGATGAAACATTGCATGCATATATGTAGGCACCTACTCATCACATATTTAAAGATCCACACTTATTCGTACATTGTTTAGTGTGAACCTTATTCAAATTGAGATGCACAAAGTCCCACATGCAAGGTAGATTCTTCTTTAATCAATATAAGTGAATTTGGCATGTTTGTAACACATTTGTTAGTTGGATAAAAATCATACTGTGTAGATGTGACAACTTAATAATGTAGTAAAGCCGCAAATCTTGAAAATATTCCATCAGTCTTACCTGAACTTTTCAGCACCAAATGAAAACTGGTCCTGTGCCGAAAAATTATCCTCTTGTTATGCCTCTCTGGGGCCACCCCTTCATCACCCCAAATTCCCAACTCCAGCATGTCCATGACAACAACACTAAGCACAACACTTGAACAATAACACTACACTAAGGCTAAGCTAACACTAAACCAACAATAAACTACACTAAAACTGGATAAACAACAACAAACAACAGCTAGCAAAGCTCAATAACCAATGATGATTAAATTGTCTTCTATGCAGCCTATCTCCTAACACGTCTGTTGCCAAAATCACAATGCTACGCTTGACATGTTGAGCATCATTTTCATGCAGTCATTTCGTTGAAATTATCCCACCACTAAGGTTTGATGAAACTAGCCATAGCCATTCGTAGTTTTTGAGGCGTGGATTCGTAAAATTTTGTGCGTGTTTTTGAAAGCGTGCTGTTTTAAATCGTATAATTTATTTTGGTGAAACTGGAAATCACGATTAACATACAAAAAAGCTGCTGAATCGTGAAATCGTGAAATCGTGAAATCGTAATATTGATGAAACTGGGCCCATGAACGCTCAGCATTACAATCTTACGGATTTGTAAAGACACGGCAAACTCAAAATTGCAGAATCCCTTGAAATCAAGAACCAAAAGTCACCCCTAAACACAATGGTAGCTTCATGAACCTTCATGCAACCAGTTTCCTATACAGCATGACACTGCGCACTAGCCACCTGCGCTCGCCGACTTATTCACTCCGTAATCACCCACCGGCACAATCACGCACCCCATCATTCACCCAGGAATTCACTCTCAGCCATGTACGCACTCACTCACTCATACACTTACTCACTCACGTACTCACTCACTTGCACACTTGTTCATCCACACACGCGAACATTCCGAGTGCAGTAGACGATGATATGTGTGCATAAGGATGTATAGGTGGGATGCATAGGGTAAGTGTATAGAGAAGCGACGAACATTCTTACCCTGTTTGGGTCGCATCACATGTACTTGTTGCAATGTGTACTGTTATGCTGATATTTAAATATTGCCGATACATGGACGTAGGTGATGATTAAAACCCTTTGGTTAATATTGGTAGACGGCCTGATACATAAAGCATGTGGTACAAATCATGTGTAACAGCCGATATCACCTCCAGTAGCCTGTTTCATAAACGTTTTTACTACTTACTACGTACTACTCTGACGTAAGTTTGAATTTACTACTTACTACTTTACTCTGTAAAGTTGTACATTGTAAATAAGTCGTAGTAAGTTTTCGTTAGTAGTAAATGCGTCAAGTTGGATACGTGCGTCGCATTTGCCACGATGTAAACAAACAATTTGCTCTCGAGACGTCCAGGAAACATGCTACCAGCGTATTTTCTGTCATAGAATCAAACTGTTGAAAAATATATGTACTATTAGTCATATTTCAACTAATTAAAGGAACAAATGGAACTGAACAAATCCACTGGATGGAAACGCTCCAAAAATGCACGGTAAATGGAAGCATTGTTTAATACAACGAAGAATGGCTCTTAGATGCTCCTGGGTTTTTAGACATTGTGTGTAAAGAAAACATACGACCTTCAATATACCAGGAGGCTTTTCTGCATTCCACGTGTCATTTGCACGCTTTTTTCCCCGCGTGCTTTTTTGTTAAATTGTTAAACTTGACATTTTTATATCACTCCTGACGATGGCCCCTGGCCGAAACGTTGAGTAATAAAGTATAATCCTTAACGTTACTTTTGATGTCAACTCAGCACCTCCTGGTATATTGAAGGTCGTATGTTTTCTTTACACGCAATGTAAATGGAAGCTGCAGCTTCAGGCTCTTGATGTTCAGACCAGAAATATTTCGCTGTTGTCAACAACCGGCATGAATGTAAACAAAAACCAATGTGAATATCCGCGGTAGATTTATATTTTGCGGCCTTTTCCACAGTTTCTCCGTGAAAAAAAAAAAGCAAGACATGTCCTTCAGAGAACTTAACAGAAAGAAGCCAGGGGCGTCGATTTGTATCCTTTTGCGGGGGTTATGGCCCCACCAATGTTGATCTTGGCCCCCTCAATGTTGATTTGCCCCCCCCCCCAATAACCTATGCTGTTTTTATGATAAGAAAGTTAAAGAAAAAAGGAAGAAAAACACCATGATACTTACAAAACTTAGTTCATACCAGCCAGCACATTTTCTGCTGAAATGAAACAAATTTGGATTGGATAGTGGATTGACTCTCCACCTTGTGCTGCAAAACTGAAAATGTTGTGGATAAAACAAAGGAGTTGGATTTCCTTTATCTTTGCAAGCACAATTTACATCATAAAATGTCCAGATTAGCTTACGCCAGGGGTGTCAATTAGCATCCTTTTGTGGGGGCCATGGCCCCACCAATGTTGATTTGGGCCCCCAATAACTTTGCTAATTGTATGCTTATGAGAAGAAAGCTGCATAAAACATTAAAACACACCATGCTACTTAGAATACATAGGTGATGCGAAGAAACAATTTTTTTACTGAAGAGAAACAGATTTGGATTCGATAGTAGACTGACTCTCCACATATTGTTGTAAAATGAAAGTTGGTGCAAAATAAAATAGTGGGATTTCTTTCACTTTGCAACGATAACTTTCCATAATAAAATGTTGAGATTAGGTGATGCAGGTAAACCAATTAAACCAAATTGTCTTTTTTTTAATGCAAAGCAACTAATCAACAATAGCAATGTCATACTGATGCACACATCAATGCCAAGCACAAGTATTTCCAGCTTAAACTGAAGTCATTCCATTCTCTTAATTTCTAGTCATTGTCAAACCTGCATACAATCCAGTCAAGGGCACAACAATCATTTTATTACCACTGGAATTGTGGAGATACACACTATAATTACCTTCAGCTGCTCACCCATATCATCAGTAGTTTTACGTTTATCTAGGTACCTACCTACCTACCTAGGTAGCTTGGTACATGCCCAATGTGTATATATTCAATATTGATATGGTGCACCCCAGTCCCAACCTTAGCAGAGCCCCACGTCAGCCAAATATACCTGCCTTGTATAGGGCCTTGGACACCAGAAATGTCACAGGGTGAAAGATAGTGGTGTGGAGTATTCCTAAAAATTAATACTATAATTTTAAATTACCTGAACTACATATGTTCATCCATCATTAATGCATGCAACCATCAATTTTTTGCCACGGCAAAAGCGTGATGACTAGAAATTGTGTTGAGTTGCATAACTTCATAAAGTATACATTGTTAGCTTTAAGTTGAATTTATAAACGTACACATCACTAGGGTACCACGAAATACTAATAATACAAACAATGTTCTGTAGTTTTCGTTATCAAATGTAAAGTTTAAAAAAAACAAGTTTTACAAGAACACATGAAATATATCCTGGTGTGGTTCCTCCTTTTATTTCGAATTGAAAGTAAATCGGGAAGAAAAATACTCCTCCATATATATACCAAAGCTTCGTGTGGGCGCAGCTGAGACGAATCCGACGTATTGTATCTGGCCCCTTTGTGCAATTCGTGTGAATTTTTGGTGTTGTAACATGTTTTACATTCGATGTAGCCAATGTTTTATTGCCAACGCCAACATGTTTTACATTCGATGTAGTTGTAACATGTTTTACATTCGATGTAGCCAGCTACTTAGAAAACATAGGTGATGCGAAGAAGCAATTTTTTACTGAAGAGAAGCATATTTGGATTGGATAGTGGACTGACTCTCCACATATTGTTGTAAAATGAAAGTTGGTGCAAAATAAAAAAAATAAAAATTTCACTTTGCAGCCACAACTTTCCATCATAAAATTGTTGAGATTAGGTGATGCTGATAAACCAACTAAACCAAATTGTCTTTTTTATGCAAAGCAACTAATCAACAATAGCAATGTCATACTGATGCACACACCAATGCCAAGCACAAGTATTTCCAGCTTAAACTGGAGGCATTCCATTCTCTTAATTTCTAGTCATTGTCAAACCTGCATACAATCCAGTCAAGGGCACAACAATCATTTTATTACCACTGGAATTGTGGAGATACACACTATAATTACCTTCAGCTGCTCACCCATATCATCAGTAGTTTTACGTTTACCTAGGTACCTACCTACCTACCTAGGTAGCTTGGTACATGCCCAATGTGTATATATTCAATATTGATATGATGCACCCCAGTCCCAACCTTAGCAGAGCCCCACGTCAGCCAAATATACCTGCCTTGTATAGGGCCTTGGACACCAGAAATGTCACAGGGTGAAAGATGGTGGTGTTGAGTATTCCTGCAAATTAATACTATAATTTTATATTACCTGAACTACATAATATGTTCATCCATCATTGATGCATGCAACCATCAATTTTTCATGGCAAAAAAGCGTGATGACTAGAAATTGTGTTCAGTTGCATAACTTCATAAAGTATACATTATCGGCTTTAAGTTGAATTTGTAAACGTACACATCACTAGGATACCACAAAATACTAATAACACAAACAATGTTCTGTAGTTTTCATCATGAATGTAAAGTTAAAAAAAAACAAGTTGTACAAGAACATATGAAATATATCCTGGTGTGCCTCCTCCTTTTATTTCGAATTGAAAGTAAATCGGGACGAAAAATACTCCATATATATATATCAAAAGCTTTGTGTGGGCTCAGTCTGAGACGAATCTGATGTATTGTATCTGGCCCTGAGTTTGTGCAATGCATGTTAATTTTTGGTATTGTAACATGTTTTACATTTGATGTAGCCAGTATTGATATGGTAGAAATTAGCAAATGATTTGGTAGTGGATTGAGAAGTAGATTTACATCCCATCCCAGTGTAGGTTCAGCTGATGAGCTTCGTAAAATTGTGCTGCCGGATTAGCCCTGAATATTCGTTGAATGTACCTACCCTAGCCTGATGAATCAGAATCTGCTGCTAACACATGAAATCTGAATATTGAGTAAATTTGTTATCCATATCATTCACATAATTTATGAAAGTTGCAATGCTGCATTTATTCATGGGATTAAGATGCCATGACCACTAATTTCCATGCGAAATGCTCACCTTGGTTAGAGAGCAAAATACTTGTAAAAATATGGAGTTGACTTTGGTAATAAATATGTCATGGAGAAAATGTAACAGTTCAGGAAGGCCAGCCTACCTTTTGAGTCTTTTTTGGGTGATAAATGTTTTAAATGTTTTAAATGAATGTGACTAAGATAATGGGAGTACTCATTTCCTGTGCAAATGCTTACCTTTCAAGGTGTGAGCAATATAATACCAAAAATGGGGCTTTGAGTTAGGTAATGCATAAATAAATGTTTAAAACATCAAATAGAAATGCAACATAACCTTGCCTAGCCTCCCTTTTGAGACAAAAAGATAAAAATGACCAGCATTTGTGAAGCAAGTTCTTTTCTGAAATTTGTTGAAATGTACAAAAAAAAACTGAATGTAACCTAACCTAACAAGCTGATTTGGAAGAAAGGACAATTTCCAAATATTTTTTTCCTCTCAGTTTTTAAAGCAATTTTGGAACTTTAAAATATAAACTAAACTAATCTAACCATACCTAACCCAAAAACCCCTAAACACAAAAGTCTGTTAAATGTTAAACCATAAACCTTGCCCCCTCTAACAAATAGATAAAATGACCAGCATTTGGAACAAGTTCTTTTCTGAAATTTGTTGAAATGTACAAAAAATTAATGTAACCAGCCTAACAAGCTGATTTGGAAGGAAGGACAATTTTTTTTTTTTTTTTTCTTTGTTTTTAAAATAATTGTTTATCTTTAAAATCTAAACTAAACTAATCTAACCATACCTAACCCATTTGTTTTCTTTATGGAGGAAAATGTGTGTAAAAACTTGTTACCACCCTAAAGCACAAAAAGTCTTGGGTACCTGATGTGAATGGTATGTTTATGTACCAAAGGAGCGTGCATTAAGCCTCTAGTTTTTACCTCATTTTTCTTTGTATTTGGGACATGCATTCAATCTCCCTGGTGCAGATGTTTGCCCTCCAAATGAGTTTCAGTGTGGATTTTTCAAGCTGCTGGTGCTCCTTGTCAAGCCATTTGCCATACTTTGTAGTCTGGACATAACCTCATTTTTTGCTTTATAGAGGCAAAGCACATCTTGTAAATGATGTCAAATACAATGATGTTTGTTTAGAGAAAGTTGTCAAAGGAAAAATATTTGACATTTTAATTTTTGGGAAAACAACCTGACATTTTTTTATTTACATATGCAAAACATGTGATTTGGTAATCCATTAATGACCTCAGCCCAGTAATATAAAATATATTAAGAATGTCTTCTTATGAATGCCACACTGACCAGTCATTTGTAACATTCCACAACTTCAAAATCCAAGTTGGATTATATGACTATAACTGTTGTGTTGTTCATGCACTTCCCTTCCTATTCTTCCTGATATAAATTGTTGATGCACATGTTTTACTCATTTTAAATTTGGTTGGTGATGATTTCAGAGCCTTGTGGCACTTTGCACTCCAGATTTGTTGACTCAGCAAGATGAAGCGTGCAGGGCAGTCGACGATAAACATGTTTTTTCACAGCAAGCGGTAAGTATGTTGGTAGGTACCACCACAACCAATTTTTACCTGCCTACCTATACATACCTGGCTATATAAGATGGTAATTGTCAAGTAGGCATCACATTACATAGTACCCAATGCCAAGGTAGTACTGAATGATGAGTAAAAGACAAAACCTAACTGTAGCTAACTTATCCTAACCCTGGGGACTTAGACCTTTAGCAACCAGTGGTCACACTTTTAGTGATCTGTGCCATCAGCAACGTTTGGTGGCCTAAGCCTGTGGTGTCAGGAAGTGTGACTCCCACCTTGCTTCTAGTTAATGTTGTGCTTTTTATACCACTCATACATGCGCACTTTTATTTGATGCATGTGCGGACTTGCAGTTTGTTTATCTTGCTCACTAGAAAAGCATCTCGATAGTGAGCTTTCTTCGAGATTTAATGCACAGAGTCAACTGAGACTGCATGTTTGCTATGATTTAACATGAATGCAATTAAAACAATGGCAAACAATATACAAATGCACTGACTTTGTAAATGGATGCTAAAAGTTCACTTGGAAGGGTGAGGCTTTCAGATTACTGGTAGGTGTCCTGGGTGCTTGACCAAATCTATGTTCAGTGAGCGAGGAGGTGGTAGGGATGGCATGTGCTATAAGTTTTGCAGACCAAACTTTCAGGTCACAATTCACAATTTGGGTGAGTTGCAGCCAATTCTTTTTCAATTTTAAAATATATGAGGGCCTCCTGAGCCATGTTTGAAGCAGATGATACATTGGCGCTGCATGACCGACGCAGTCGATGCGCCCCTAAACTCCAATAACTAACTAACTAACGAAGCAGATGATAAAGAAATGCATTATTGGCACTTGTAAGGTGCTTGACTCATTATTCTTAATAGCATGTAAAGTGGGATGGCATGGATAATGACTCATTTATGAGCAAATGTTATGTAAACAATTGGTCTTGCCTGTGTTGCCTGTGGTTTCAAAGGAGAGTACAAGAGTGGAGATAATGTAATGCATTGCATGACACAAAACATAGTAAAGGTTGTTTAAGTGCCATTTCCTAATAATATTTCATTTTAAAGCCAGTTAGTGACCATGGTTCCAGTGAAAGTAATCATTAGAACTGTCTTTGATTTTGCAACTTCCAAACAATACTTTCTCTCCACAACCAGGAGCAATGTCACAGCACCAGGTAAACCTGCAAGGTATTAATGTCATGCAACATATTTCCTGCCTTTATTGATTGCATTGATTGGTTCCTGCAGATTTCGTGCTAATTGATATATCAGTCTGTTTACAAATTCACTTATGGGTGAATCTATGTCATTCCCACTGGAGTCAAAAAGCTACATCATGACATAATTTCTGAATAATCTATTTCACAAGAACCCATCTTGACCCCACTGCTCACTCAGGACACAATAAAAGTCACGTAGTGAGAGCATTACTTCATTACCTGTATTGTTAATGCAAACTTGAAGAAGCATCGTTTGAACCATATGTTATGTCCTTCACAGTGCTGCTCCATCCACCTCCAACTCCAACCCTGACCAACCTTCTGGACCACATCCATCTCCAGGGCAGCCTGTGGAAGAAGGTATGTATTGCAGCAATATTACTATGTAATCTGAATTCCATGGTATCCCTGTTGCATAATAATCTAACCTTGCCTATCCATTTAGCAGATGCCTGACATTCCACAAACTGTCTAGATAACTGTGGAGTGGAAATCATGTGTGAGTGTGAGTGATGAAACAGATGAGCTATTCCTGAATGTTTATGTTGCAGTACTGCATGACATCATATAATTTCTCCTGTTGAAGCAATATTATCTTTATACACATGACATACAACCTCTTCAAAGTTAGAGAAGTTAGAAAAATATTGCCAAAAAGTACAATATTCTTCTCTATCTTGAAGGTCATATGTCACATTTATATATATCATCATGCTCCTTGCAGCCATGCTCAAACACAATATTATCCTTATCAGAATAGTATGGGTGGTCAACATAAAGACAATTGTTAAGGATAATCAAAAGCCACAGAGCCCATTTATGTTAATACTGTGAAGGGAAGATGCTATATGAAGAGAAAAAACTGAATCCCTTAATCATTATTACATCCTGGGTTCTCCAAAACTATTTGCCCTGCCACGGACAATCTCTTTAGGGTCATATTCCCAAAGACAAGTACTAAACCCACTACAATGTACACCTGTTAAAAACAATTCATATTGACAAACTGTACACCAGATATCCACTAGCAGATCATGTACTATTTGGTCAAACAAACAAAAAAGAAGCCATCTATTGTCCTGAAAAAAGATGTAATAGGCACAAGAACCTGAGGACTGTCCAAAAACATATCCCATGATCTACCTAATCAAATAACATGTCCTTACTCCTAGCAAAACATTCATCATTTCCTAAGCACATGCAATGCAGACTTGCCACCACCTCCTTGGATTACCTTTAGGCTATACCTCCACAGTGCTCACATACTAACATCAATCCCACCACGTTATCCATCAACGTCACATTGGCCGTGGCCGGAGAGGCCCGTACCCAGTGCGACACATTATTGCTCCTCCCTGCGCCATTGCGTACGGACTGAGTTTTCAGGCTGTTGTAAAAATCAAAACAAAAAACAAATAGTGAAACGATTGCACCGATCGATGTCTGATCCGTTGTGCATTTCAGTTCGTTTGGTGTGTGTGTCGACCGACTAGACTCGGCGATTACGTGCATCAATGCGCATGGTTGATGAGAGAGCATTGGTATCGATTTCGACACTTTTGTGGAGGCTGTGTCCCTTCCCAGACCCTAAACTCTCCCCAACAATAACTTCGCCCTCCCCAATATTAGGCATCAAGGAAATACTTTCACCAATCGTCATCACATTTCAGGTATGTGCTCCGATCCTCCATCAAGGCCGGTGTGTTTTAGCCTACATATGGGCGCTGAAACATTTTATTTCAGCCGGTGTGTTTGTTGCTGTTGGAGTGGGGGGGGGGTATGTGTGACGGTGACGATGGACCAGAGCTCACTGCATGATACTGCAGTCGCATGCTATGACTCAGGTGTTTTATGTTGGCATGCACTGTGCACTGCATTGGGCGCTACATGACCGATGTCGTCGATGCGCCCTAAAGCCCTAATAACTAACCACTGTGCACTGCTCTTTTACGCATATGACTTCATCTGTTGGGCGATTTTGCCTTTTGGTGATGATGCTGAATAAACATAAGCATCGTCAAATAATTAAATATAATTTCGGATATCTGAAAATGGAGTTGGAGAAGTCCGATGATATACGCCCCTGCGTACCGGGGTACAAAAATATCCTGCAGTGGGCTTACAAAAATAGACAACCGCAAGGAGACTCCATCGAATCCACCAGAGCACTGGCTAATTCAGAATGGGTCCCGAAAGAAAATTATTCGAAGGGCCTTTCTACTCTCGATCGTGCAATCTGCGGGGAAAAAACACGTTGAGCATCCCCAGTGGCGTACTAAAGGAACAAAATGCCCCTCCCTAATGTTAGGCACGAATAAAAATTTTTTTTCACCCACGGTCATCACAGTTCAGGTCTGCTGTGCTCTGATGCTCCATCAAGGCCGGTGTGTTTTAGCCTGCATCTGATCGCTTAAGTATTTTTATTTAAGCCGGTGTGTGTTTGTTCGTGTGTGGAGTGAGGAGGAGGGTAACGGTGACGATAGATCCGAGCCCACTATATGGCACTGCAGTCGCATGCTATTACTCAGAGTTGTTATGTTGACATGTACTGTGCACTGCTCTTTTAATTATGTGACTTCACCAGTTATTGGACGATTTTCCCCGTTGGTGAGGATGCTGAATAAATATAAACATGTACATCGTCGAATAAAAAGTCAGAATTTCTAAGATCTGAAAATATAGTGGGCGAAATCCGATGAGTTTGTGGTTGGGGGTTGGGGGGGGATAGTGCGTTGGCACTTCGCCCCCCCCCCCCCAATGTTTTTAAAAAATCGACACCCCTGAAAAAAGCACATCGTATTCATGATGATTCGTGATCAAAAGACAGTAAGACCTTTAAACACAACTATTTTCTGTTCAAGCAGTCGGGTCTTTATGGTTAAATTTGGAGATGCTGGTGACATAGGCGAAGATCCTTGTTTATTTTATGTGGATGAGCTCACTTGGTTTTCTAAAACACTTGCTCGATTGGATGACATTGGTCTTCATTTGTCAAGCAAAATAAGAATATACAAGGTATCCCCCTTGGGCGCACCCGAGGGGAAACTAAGGAGCTTCGTAGCCCTCCGTTGGGAAATCCTCGCCGAGTTATATTTCGACTGCTAGCCAGGCTCTACGAAAATGCACAGCATCTCGATCGGTGGGAGGAGGATTTCTCTGAAGGAGACTTCATCTTCCCTGGTCATGTCCGTCACCCTCTCCCCAGTCAGCTATTTTGAACATTACTTTTTATGCTATATTGTCCAATTCCAAGCCTCTTTTGGTGTGCTATATTGACTCACAACTGAAAAATATGTATTTGCAGAGGAAATTAGTGGTTGCATCATGTTAACCACATTCATAAACATCACATTGGAAAAAAGAAATTCCATGAATTGGAAAATTACTGCAATTTTATTAAACAGCAAATTTACCCAGGGAACAAGGTGGGTGGTCCTTGCACGCTCCCCTCCCGAAGCTTCTCGGGCCTTACTTTCCTTATGATAGTGACCGCAATACCCTAAGCACATGTGAGTTGACACCTATTTCCATTGCAAATATAATTTGCTGGCATTTCTTATTATGTTTCACAGACACTGCTGGGCAAGTTTTGCCAGCCAGGAGGTTCTGCAAAAAGGAGCAGTGCCTGGTGCCAGATCTTGGACAAGGCGATCCAACTTGGACTTGTTCCACCCAAGACAACGGTAGAGAAATTC
The DNA here is from genome assembly GCA_034440615.1 of Ashinkailepas kermadecensis. Lineage (NCBI taxonomy): Eukaryota > Metazoa > Arthropoda > Thecostraca > Neolepadidae > Ashinkailepas > Ashinkailepas kermadecensis. Next base: position 43,460 of record JAOTOM010002262.1, on the reverse strand, counting down.
AAGCATGGGCTTTACGCCAACCAGTTGAAGGCAACCAGAAGTAAGTATCGGCATTCGTTCTACTTACAATTTGCTCTGGTGTCTCTGGTGCTTTGACTCTGGTGTATGGTGCAGGACAGAATGCAGCCTCCATTATGGAAGCCAAACCACCTGCGCCAACGAGCAGCACGACGGCAAGACAAGGCTATGCCATGGACGCCCGGTGCGCATGCCGAACACCGCCTGGGTTGTTGAAATATGATGCCATAACGTGAATCACATTGATACCAATTATTAACGTGTATTAATTCCTAGATATTCCACCTGCTTTGAATTCAGTCACGCACCAACACCTCGCCACCCCACCGTAACTGTCAGAAAGCGCGCGAATGAGAAAAACGAGCGTTTGCGCATCACCGTCCACGCACCTGCGACACAGACGCCGCCTGCGGTCGTAGCCATAACTATGATCAGCTGATCGACTGAATCAAGTACCTCCGATTTGAAGATCTTGGGGACGGTCCCCAAAAGTGTTTTTTTTTGCAGGAGTGGATGCAGGATTTTTCCTCTCATGAGAGGGGAGGGGGGGGGGGGCTTGATAGCGATTCTTATCCTGACAACGTCTCATTGATGTGAGTATCACAATAAATGGCCCTATTACGTGTCGTTTCCAGACAAACGTGACCGGCTGTCACGATCTGGTGCTGGTGGAGAGGATCAGCTGGACGAGTTGGACAATTTGGTGATGGACATCATTGGTAAGAAATTGGGTCTGTGTGCAGGCAGGGGTGTTGTTTTATATACTTTTTAAAGGCCATGTGCCCCCAATGTTGGTTTTGCCCCCTCCCCCACAATAACTTCGACTTTTCGTATGGGGTCCTATGAAATGTGCCCCCAATCCATTTTGGCCTTCCTGTATTTTGCCTTCCCCCAAATACAAAAAATCAGAAATCAACACCGGTGTGTGCAGGAGCGGATACAAGGTGGTGGGGCACTGAGGGCATGTGCCCCCTCCCCCCGGGGAAGGTGGCACCCGTCCGTCCGGGAAAAGGCGCTCCTGGGAATGTCTGAGTGCACCCCCTCCTCATGTCTATTTTTTAGCCAGTGGCGCCCTTATGGAAGGTTCGAGTGCACACTCCCCCTTCCCCCGTCAAATTGTTCAGCCATAGGTGCCTCTCGGAAGGCAAGGTCGTCCTGCAAGTTCTTTCGAAGTGGCGCCCTTCCGAACATGTGCCCCATGACAATTCCTGGATCCATTTATGTGTGCCCATAGAGGCTATGAAGGCGTGCACACGTCCTCCCCCCCCCCCCCAGTAAAGGAACAGTCATTCACTCAACATTCTTTTTTCAGGACGAGACGTGGAGATGAAGATGACGTCGGTGCCTGGTGGTCATTCAACTTTTAAAGCGGTTCCCTCCTCGCCTTTGGAATCTTTTCAGCTTATTTTCGATAATCAGCCCAGCAGTTCTTCGCCGACCTCCGATATTGTTCAGTTGGAGGGACCAGTGGCGGCTGATGCCGCCACGGAGCTGCTGGCGCCGCCGATGGCGGCCGCTGCCACCGCGGAGCTGCTGGCGCCGCAGATGGCGGCCGCTGCCACCGCGGAGCTGCTGTCGCCGCAGGTGGAGTGCAGTGTATCAGCATACCAAAGGGCCCAAGCGCGCATTGAGTGCCGTCGGCTAATGGCGGTACCGGTCTCTGACCGATTGCCGGAAGAATGGGACCGGGTCGCCAAATACACCCGCTGCCTGCTAATGGAGGCAATGCTAGCCCGTTACACAGCGGGCGACCCGGTCCCAGTGCATGAATTGCATGCTGTCACTGGGCTGCCCCTTTGATGTGTGTGTGTTTGTGTGCCTGGTATTCGCCCATGTTCTCTTTTTTCTTGTTCATGTTATGTAATGTCGAAATGAAAGTTTGTGAGTTCACGCACATGTATTTGAAATGCATGAACAGCAATGAACCGCAACGAATTGCAATTAACCGAAATGAAAAGCCGAGTACAGTACAGCACTACTCTACAACACCAGCACACTGCACAAATGCATCAACCACAGCGGGAGCGATTCGACGGCTACTCCCGGAAAAGCCGCACAATTGCATTGCGACGAGCTACGCCAGCTCGCCTCTGGGCTGCTGTGTCTGGCTCCGGTCCAGCAGGCTCGTGGTCCCCTGCTTCAACAGCGCGCTGTCGAACAACCTCCAGCCGCGCCGGGCCTGCAACCTCTTGGAGCTACTGTCCGTCGTCACGAACCGTCTGACACATGTTGTGCAGAATGACACAGGCGCTGAAAGTGCAAGAATGATGTAATTTGGCTTCGCTGGGAAAGAAGTGTAGAACGATTTATTTTTTGGGTGGATAAGCGGGCCATGAATATTCCAATTCAAGTGGTTCAATGGACGTCGCCGCGGGGAATGGAGGACGAAACGAGTTTATCAGTCTCGTTTGGATGTTACTTACGTGATAACTGTAGTGCAGGACTCAATTTTCTCTAGTCTCATCTTCCCATCTAACGCCTGGAACCTTAGTTTCAAGATTCCGAACGCGTTCTCAACCGTGACCCGAGTCCTGCTGTGCGAGCTGTTGTACCTGTTGAAAATGACCAGCTGTATGGGAATGTCCTGCTGCGCGAGCTATGGTACCTTTCGATGCCCAGATAAATGCAAAATGCCCCCTTCGCCACCCCCTTGGCAACGCCACCGGACATGCCTGCTTTGCAGAAACTGTAAGGCATAGGATAACTGCGTGGGGGTTAGCATGCTATCCGAAGCTATGCATTACATCGAGATACTTGGCGATGCACAGTGCTCACCTCCTCTCCGCCGGTGTTTCGGGTGCAGGGATTGGCGTCAGGAGCCAGGGTAGGAAAGGGTATGCGCTGTCGCCAAGCACAATACACCCGGGTATTGGTCCTCCGGCTGCAAAACTGCAGCAAGAAAAAAGCTTATGGTACTCAGTTACGACATGTGGCAAAATTATTACGGAAACATGGTGAATGACGTCGCTCAAAAACCTATTGCATCAAGTTTGGTTTGAACGTACCCGGCATAGGCAGGGGCGTAGAAATGTCTCAAGAAGTGGAGGGGCCAAACCCATTTTTGGACATGATTTTAAAATTCATCGCCACACCATTACTGTTCAAGCTTTCATGACAAGTGTGTGTGGGGTGGGGGCATCCCCCTGTTCCTACACCTATGCGCATGGGCGCATGGGCACTTCCTAATTTTGACATTTTCGGACTTTTTCAGAAATTTCAGACACCTTAATTAGAAAACCTCTCATTTTAGGGCCATACTTAAGTACAGAGCTATCCAATCCGAGGAGTTTCTCAAGATATGCTACCGTTTCTGCTTCGCCTGCCCGAATTGCGTCTAATCTCCCTCCCATGACCGGCCTTGTAAGTCTGTCAATAACCTTATATCTTACCATTCCACCATTCCCGATGTGCGCAGAACGCGAGCATCGTGCACTCGGCCCGTTGCGTGTGTGGCGAGACCGAAGAATTGACGCTCGGGCCCCGCCACCGCCATCACATTGATGCTCGTAGCACCTTTGCGGTTGGTGTACGCAGCAACTTCGGCAGCCGGAACAGTTATTGCAACGTGAGTTCCATCGATGCACCCTGAAATTTGCGAAAGAAGGACTGAGGCGTTCCTTCAGGGCGTTTGAGTGCACACCTCGCCAAACGAGTTTTTTTTTCAGACGATGGCGCCCATCAAAGAAGAAAAGGCGCTCCGTTCCGGGGAATTGGCGCCCCTCCGAAAATTGAGTTTCTAGCCGATAAATCTCATCCGGAGAAAATGGCGCCCCTGAAAAACAATTCCCCCCCCCCCCCCCCGACTATGCCCTCCGAATGGCAGAGTTTTTCCGAACACTTGCATTAAAATGTCATTTCCTCGAAAACTCCAACTCCCAAAATCTTGGGGTGGGGTGCACTCGAGCATGCAGAAGTGGCAGCTTTTCTGGCTGGAGCTAAGTCACCATTCCATGGCGGGGGAGGGGTAGGAGTGTAGCTTTGCATAGGGGGATACGTCCCCCTCGCCACGTTGGCTGTGCTCTCCCAATAATTTCAACTTTTAACATCGGACCCTCTGTGGTATATGTCCCCTCCCACCACCAATGCATTTTGGCCCGCCCATCAGAGGCGCAGCTGGGTGAGCCCAGAGACCAGGCTCCTCTCTCCTTAGCACTAAAAAAAAAACTAGAACAAACGAGAAATTTTGAGAAGCCCACCTCGGTATATACGACTGCACTGACGGGGAAGACTTCTTCTTTGGAGGACACTGAGAACGCCACTGGTACAACATGGAAATTGGAATGGAAACGCCAGAAACAAATGTAGCCGTCCAGGCTGCTTAGTTTATTAATGTTCAACAGGAAGTTTCCAATGACCAAAATTAAGTGCGCTTTCCCATTATGTGATTTTGTTGCACAGAATGCTGACGCACCTGTCTCAAGGCAGCTGGCTCGGTAAAACACCAATATATTTGCTGGAGTACCTCCGTTTTTAGATGAAGAGCTTCAAGGTCACGATACAACCAGCGTCAGCTGTGTGGATTTCGCGCCATTTCGCGCGTGGGGTGGCAACTGCTGCGTTGTCGTTCGTGCTGTGCATGCGGGTTTCGTGGGAGTGTTTGAAGGTGTCTTTATCTTTATATGCGGGCTCTGCGTTGCCATCTACGATAGAATTGAAGAAGCCACTCGTTAACTGGAAGTTTGTAATTGTAGGATGGACATGGAAGTGCCAACGTCGGAAGGTAGGGTACCTACCAACCTAGGTAGGTACCTACCAGCCTAGGTAGGTACCTACCAGCCTAGGTAGGTACCTACCAGCCTAGGTAGGTACCTACCAGCCTAGGTAGGTACCTACCAGCCTAAGTAGGCACCTACCAGCCTGGGTAGGTAGGTACCTACCAGCCTAGATAGATAGGTAGGTACCAAGGTACCTACCAGCCTAGGTAGGTAGGTAGGTAGGCAGGCACCTACCATCCTAGGTAGGTACCTACCTAGGCACCTACATAGGTACCTACCTACCTATCCAGGTACCTACCTATCTATAGGCTACTGTCTGTTGTTCCTCTGCACAATAATAAGGTGTGGATATGCATTTGCTACACAGTTTATATGATTCTTTATGCATGAAATGACCATGGCCCCATAATTGATATTTTCACTTACCTATAACATCAGGAATTCCATGCATGTGCTGGAAGGCTGCTTGAATTCTGGCCATTTCCTGTCTGGCTACACCAGTTTGTAACAGAACCAACGAGGCAGGGCTCATTCTTGGACCTTGTCTTCTCGGATTTAAGTGATTTAGTTCAAGACTTGACTGTAGGAGAAACTCTGGGAAGAAGTGACCATAACATAGTGAGATTCAAGGCACATGTAGCAGGGACAATCAAGGATAATTTGGCAAAGGCTCCAAATTTTAACAGGGCAGACTTTGACTGCATGCGAGCAGCTTTAAGTGCCATAAAATGGGAAGAAGAATTCTCCGATTTAAATGCCTGTGAAATGTGGGAAAAGTTCAAATCTTACTTGAGGGAAATTCAGATTAGACATGTCCCCCAAAAGCAAAGGCACAAAAGAAGAGTAGGAAAGCCAGCATGGCTTACACCAGATTTGACAAAAGCAATTAAGGCTAAGAAAGATGCATTTAGAGTATTTAAGGAAGCTTCAAATATAGTAAAATAAGGTTGTATCAAAAAGCTAGAGACGCTGTGAAACAGAAAACCAGAGCAGCAAAGCGAGCAAAAGAATTTGATTTGGCTAGGAACTGTAATGGGGACAGTAAAAAGTTCTTTAGTTTCTACAAGCTAAGTAAAGTTTCAAGCACAATTGGTCCACTGGAAGTAAATGGGATTATATTGAGTGAGGATAGTGAGATGGTTGAGGAATTGAGCAAGCAGTTTAAATCAGTGTTTACATTGGAGGATGTGACACATCTGCCAACTGTGAACCACAGCCCAGCAACAGGTGATCAGTTACATGATGTTGATTTCATTGACAGTGATGTTGTTTTGAATTAGTCAGGAAAATAAAGCCAAACAAGGCAGCAGGACCTGATGGAATTTATGCTAGGGTATTGCGGGAAGCTGAAAAAGAATTGGCAATTCCACTCAGTATAATATTTTGTAGATCAGTTTCACAAAATGAAATTCCAACCGATTGGAAAAGGGCAAATGTAGTTCCTATTTTCAAGAAAGGAGAAAGAGGGAAAGTTGAAAACTATAGGCCAGTAAGCCTCACATCACTAGTCTGCAAGGTACTTGAATCAATTACCAAGGATAAAATAGTTAGTTTTCTGGAAGGAAACAGAGTGATTCAAGATACTCAACATGGGTTTAGAAAAGGGCGATCGTGTCGCACAAATCTCTTGGACTTTTTTAATTTTGCTACAGAACAATTTGATAAGGGAAATCAGGTTGATGTAGCATATCTTGACTTTAGCAAGGCCTTTGACAAGGTACCTCATAAACGGTTAATGATGCAGCTTCAGGCCCATGGTATTGTGGGTAACATCCTAAAATGGATAGGGTTGTGGCTTTCAGATAGACAGCAGAGAGTGATGCTAAATGGTACAAAATCATCATGGCAAAATGTTCTTAGTGGAGTCCCCCAAGGGTCAGTACTGGGACCACTATTGTTCATTATGTTTGTAAATAACATTGAAAGTGGCCTAAGCAGTAAGGTTTTGAAATTTGCAGATGATTTGAAGGTCTTTAGGGCAATAACAGGGCACAATGAGCAGGTCTTGCTGCAGAAAGACTTAGACGAGCTTGTGAAGTGGTCCGAAAAATGGCAAATGAAATTTAATTTTGATAAGTGCAAAATCATGCATGTAGGTAGGCAGCATATCAAGGCTCCATACTTGATGGGTGGCCAAGTACTATCTGTGACTCAGCAGGAGAAGGACTTAGGTGTTATTTTTAACACAAAATTGGGGGCATCAGAACAGACCAAAGAAGCCAGGAAGAAGGCACTAAGAATGCTTGGGGCAATAAATAGGAATGTATCATACAAAAGTGAGGAAGTCATCAGGAAGCTTTATTGTGCATATGCCAGGCCACATCTGGAATATTGTGTCCAAGCTTGGTCCCCTAGTTATGAAAAAGATTGTTGGCTTTTAGAGAGAGTACAAAAGAGGGCAACAAAAATGGTGAATGGTATGGGCAACCTGGCATATCAGGAAAGATTGAAGAAATTGAATATGTTTTCACTTAGATATAGAAGGCTGAGAGGAGATCTCATCAAGGTCTTTAAATTTGTTCATGGTCAGGAACAGGGTTATCTCAGGGAACTGTTTGAATTTAACAGAAATGATGCAATTAGAGGTCATCAATTCAAAATTAGAGTTAATCACAGCAGGACAAGGTTAAGACAGTCCTTCTTCACCAACAGGGTAGTAGAACACTGGAACCAGCTGCCAGAAACCATTGTCAGTAGCAACACACTGAACATCTTTAAGAACAGCATAGACAATCATTATAAGAATAGGGGGCTTGTTTTTCTGTATTCCAGGGAGAGTTGATCAACACATTTGATGGACAACTGGTTCAGTGTACAGAGTGCAACCAAGAAGGGCCCTTGTGGCTCATAGTTGCACTGATCTTTTACGTCTTTATGTCTTTATGGCTGATGGCCACCTGATAATCCCAATCAGCCCTCTCACAATAGTTTGTGCCACTTTGTGCACCACTCTGCAAACTGTTGCCTTCGAAAAGCCGTGACCATCCCCAACTAGAAGATAGAGGCTTCCAGTTGCCATGAACCTGAAATGACACCAAAGGTAGAGTAAGATGGCACCAATTTAAACATTAAATTTGCTGTGTTGATAAATGCTGGTTTAGGCTGGTTTTGGAGCTAGTAGTTTCAATGTCAATACAAATGACAATAACCAAAAAGAGCTTTGTGTTGGGTAATATAACATACAAATAATGTCCAAAAGAAAGGAAAAATATAATCAGCTAACCTAGCCTAATGTTCCACATAAGAAATAGGATTTCAAAAGGAAAATGTACACACAATTTAAACTTCAGAAAATCTAACCTAGCCTGACTAGCCTAATCTGTTATGGAAAAAAAATCCACCCAATTTCATGATGGTTATTGTTAACATTATTTCAACTTAAAATGCCTTGCGCAACCTAACAAACAAAACCTAACCCCATTGTGTGCCCCATGGAGGTAAAATTGGGTGTACAAATTTCCTTGTGGATACCTAAAAGTGCAATAATACCTGCCTATAGAGGTTGGAAAGCAGAAAACCTCTATCTAGATATTTGATGGTTACATACCTCAGTGCAAGTAGCAGCTGCTGCTTTGCTGCAAGTGCCTGGTTTCTTGCAGTCTGGTGCTGAAGGTCAGCAGCAATAACTGCCAGGAGCATTTCTGCCAGTGCTGCTGTTATTCTGAAGAGCTGCCTGAAGTGGGGACATTGAAGTATAAATGGTATGTAGGACTTGAACTGAAGCATGATCAATATCACTATATACATAGATTGTCTCATGAACGAAGCCTCCCGAGTATCTCAAACTGCTCATGTCATTTCAAAATGCATTTCATGCATGTTTGATTGGCAAATGGAAGTTATCAGTGATGTTTTTGCTCATTCATCAGAATACATAGGGATTTATTTAAATTTGTTTGTTCATATGTGAGGTTGTTGGAACACTTGTTTGATTTTACATTTATCATTCATGCATGGTTGACAATTCAAGTTGCATGCCAGTGGGTGATGTTGCAATGAACAGATGTTTTTGTTGAATGAATTATTCATAGCATTATGCATAAAGACAAACTGAATACCTTCCATTTGACAAAAACAGCAATATGAGCTCTTACCGAAATGGCTCAGGCAGATCCAGGTTCATATTCATGCGTGGCCTGAACCTCCGTCGCCTCCTGTTTTCAGCATCCATCTGACGGCCTGGACGAGCTACAAGACCAGCTGCGTGCCGCCATCAGTCTCGGCAAGCCAACCTTTTGCCTGGGCGATATGAACATCAACCTTCTTCGTTCCGACTGCCCCGGTGTTCGTCGCTACGGACAGGTGCTGTAGGATCTCGGCCTCTCTCAGCTTATCCGGCAGCCGACCCATCTGTGGCCGACGGCAACACTGCTGGACCATATCATCACCAATGTCCCGGATATTGAGTCGGCCATTCAGCTGCCGCTCGTACCGATTGCTGACCATCTGACAATAATTGTGCGCGTGCCCTACCGCGGGCTGCGGTGTCGCCGGGTGTCCTTCACCTATCGCCCCTGGCGCAAGATTAACTGGGACGCCTTGTGCCTTCATTTCTTGCAGGCGGACTGGAGCAGTATGTACCGGGCAGCGGGGGTGGACGCGAAACTAAAGGAGTTCATGCACTTGTGGCATGTGGCGGTGAACGTGTATTGTCCCCTCAAGACCGTCCACCCCCGCCGGGCATGTTGCCCGTGGGTAGGTGACAGTCCGTACCTGCTGCAGCTCATGCGTGACCGTGACCAGGCTTTTCAGTCTTGGCGGAGCTATCGCACGTATTATTACTTGGTCGCTTATCGGAGGCTGCGAAACCGTGTGAAATGTGCGTTTGCAAAAGCCAGGCGTGACTTTGTGTGTGCGCAAATGCTGACAGACCGTGCCAATTTCTGGCGCCACATCCGGGACTTTGCGCTCCGACCGGCCGGGGAGGGAAGGGGCCGTGAGGGGCCTGGCAGCGACGGTGGCTGACGAATTTAATCGTCACTTTGCTTCCGTGGGCCCACGCATTGCCGCTGATCTCGTTGCTGGCAACCGCGGCGTTACACTCATCCCTCCGCGACTACCTTGTGTGACTACCACCGGCTTCCGGCTACACCCGGTGACCCTGCCCGAACTATTCAGAGCCATATGTGAGATGTCTTCGTCGAAAGCGGTTGGCGTCGATGGCGTACCACTGCACGCTCTCCGCAACTGTTTTCCGGTTATCGGGCCTCACCTACTTCACATCATTAACACTTCTGTAGTCTCCTGCGTGTTCCCTACCTCGTGGAAAACTGCTTCGGTTGTTCCACTTCACAAATCTGGGCCTCGCGATGTCGCCAGTAACTTTCGTCCAATCTCTATTTTGCCAGTCTTATCCAAGTTATGTGAAAAAGTAGTATGTATCCAGCTGTCCTCTTATCTAGTCACTAATCACATTCTTTCCTCCTCCCAGTATGCATACAGGCCATGCCATTCGACGGAGGACGCCCTGGTCGACGCTGTCGAGTGGATTACACGTCGTGTCGACACTGGTCACATCGCTTCGGTCATCTCAATCGACCTAAGCAAAGCATTCCGACAGCGTCGACCATGATATCCTCCTGCGGAAGCTGCAGTGGTACGGCGTCGACCCGAGGTGGTTTGACAGCTACCTTACTGACCGGCGGCAGGTGGTGAGGGGCGGCTCTCTATCCCTTCCGCTATCCCATGGTGTTCCTCAGGGATCCCTGGTTGGTCCCTTGCTGTTCAGCATCTTCATGAATGACCTGCCAGCATACCTTCCATACGGACGTCTGATATCATATGCCGACGACACCCAGCTGCTAGACTCTGCACATCCTGATGAATTACCCGTTCTTAAATCCCGGCAGGAGAACACCATCCTTGCTATTCAGTCTTACTTCACATCCAACTCCTTGAAGATGAACCCCACCAAAACTACCCTACTGCTTGTCGGCACGACCCAATCCCTAAAAAAAGCCACATCCTACCAACTCAACATTGGCAGTCACGTCCTAACCCCCTCGCCATTCGTGAAGATGCTGGGAGTCATCATTGACCGCACCCTATCCTGGGAGGAGCACATATCCCACGTTGTCAAAAAGTGAAACTCCACCTTGTTCTGTCTCCACAATATCCGTCACCATCTCACACCCGAAGCACGCAAACTCCTAATTCAGTCTCACGTCTTTCCATACATCCTATACTTCCTCACTGTATGGGGCGGGGCTGCCCAATGTCACCTTGGACGAGTGCAGAAGGCGATCAATTTCGGGGCTAGGATCGTCGTAGGGGCTCGTCGTGACTATATCTCGCCGACAGTGGCAACGCTGGGCTGGCGCAGTGTCCGTGACCTCATCACTCACCGCGACAACATCGCCGTGTTCAGAGCCCTGAATGATCCGCGAGCCCCCGAGACGATCCGTGCTCTGTTCCGCCGGCGGTCGGATGTCTCCCGGCGCTCCACTCGTGCGACGGTGGCTGGGGCACTGGAGCCACCGCCTTTCCGCCTCAGCATGTCACGTAGAACCTTCTCCTTCCGGGCAGCCTCGGCCTGGAACCTACTGCCGCCGGCCACTTCCGCTTCTCGGACACGGGGCGAGTTCGTCGCGATGCTGAACAACATCTTATAAATTGACTTCACGTGTTCGGTTTTCCCCTGTATACTGTTGTCTTGCCGCTTTCATTTTTGCTCATGTTTGTGAAATGTATCCGACTGTATTCTGACACAAACCAAATATTAATCCATTTTATGGAATCGGTTTGTTAAATCTCGCAAATACAAATCCATGCTTACTAAATGCTTCTTTGTTGATTAGCACAGTAGTCACTTCAAATCACTTGACAGAGTTCAGATAAAATCACTTGATAATCTTAGGTCGTACAAACATCTACTGTGGCTGGGGCAGAGTAAACTTTGGTAGTAAGTTGTGCTTCACTTTTACTACAAGTTGTAGTTGTAGTTGTAAGTAGTAACTTTTATGAAACAGCCTGCCTGAATTTAGCCCAGGATGTTAGTAAGTAGTAAATTAAGATTGTAAATTTTGTTTTATGAAACATAATTTTACTACTTACTACTTACACCGAATTTTGCTTTATGAAACAGGCTACAGGTGGCAGGCTGGACAAATACAACGACACACACAAATCACGTGCGTAAAATGTGTATATACTGTTTCCGAAGAAGAGCCATGCCCGAAATATATCAGAGCAATCTGTGGTTCTATTTTTACTTAACATGAGCATTTGCCTTTCATAATCGTATTTGGGTTATTCATAGTGACAATTATGAATTCGGGCAATGGTACACAATACAAATTAGGTGGAGGTTATAGTTTGAGATGTAACGTTCCGGCTTCAGCCTTCTTCAATACATCACAGTTAAATGATGGAAGATGACAAGCAGCTTCAATTTCCGCGTGCGTAAGTCATGTGACAAATTCACCATCACACCTCCCATTGGCTAACCCTGCTGCCGGTTGCTCCCAGGTTACAAATTCCGCTTTTTAAATTACCGACTTTTTAACTTGAATACATGCAGCTTCCAACGCCCTCCTGGTTCCTTTGGTGATGCTTTTCTTCAAAATTACAGCTTCTTCCCAGTTGGGTAAATTTTCACTCTTCAATGTACATCACCATAGCATTGCATGCACTATAGTATCACACGTCTCGTTTGTGTTCGGTGAATCGTGTTTTCAATCCCCGTCCGGTTACGCCAAAATATAATTCATCACAACTTTTACATGGTAACTTGTAGGCTACACTATATTGTTGGCCATGTGTATTATAGGAGTCTGTTGAACAACATATCCTATTTTCTTCACCGTGTTCACTATTAATCTCATCGCAACGGTTCCCAAATAATTGCTAACAGCCTTCACCTGTTTGAAGCAAGGGACACATACAGGTGGTTCAGACTTGAGTTCCTCCTACGGTTTGCTTCTATTTTTTATTTTTCAGCTCTTTTCTTCAACTTGACGGGCAGACCCCCGAGATATCTTAGCCTGAGAAAGATGTGTTCAATATCTTCATGCAGAAAATTATTACTGGAAATTCGGAGTGCTCTCAAGAAGAAGCCGATAATTATGCCTAATTTCACCCGGTCGCTATGAACCGAGAAAAAGGGTGTGTAATCTTCCTTGTTGGTTGGTTTTCGGTGTACTTTAAATTTGACACTAGCACCCAATCTCAGAACACGTACGTCCAGAAACAGCATCATTCCATCGATGTCTTCTTCAATTTTGAACGGCATTTTTTCGTGTACTCGATTTAGGGTGTCTAGTTTCTTTTGTAGGTCCGTCTGATTTGGCACTATGACCATGATGTCGTCCACGCATCGCATCCAGTTTGCATCTCTGCCAATTATCTGAGTAAAATGTTCCGTCTCTAAGGTTTCCATAAATAAACAGGTTGCTACGGGACTCAATGGTGAACCCATTGCCAGGACGATAGCGTGATAATAACCCAGGCTGACAAACGTGGAGGCGGCATCATAATGAACGCTTCTGTCTATAATAGCAAAATGATCGAACTGCTCAGTGATACGACTTATCAAAGGAAAAGTGCAGGATTTGTCAACCATCAAGGCAAGCTGTTTAATAGATATGCATGAAAATTCCTCCGCAAATCAAAACGGGGAAAACAGCTACTCAACGTAATTGAAGAAACGCCTGTGGTACCAAAAATGAAGGACTTCCCAAAAATCACAAGCCTGGAGCACGAATGCGACCAGCCACATCCGGAATTGGAAGCGCTCCTCACCGAATGGCTAAAATATTGGCCGAACCATAAACAGAAGCTTTGGGTTCCGGGCTTTGGGCTCGGAACCCAAAGCTTTGGGCTCAGCACCAGAAGCTTTGGGCTCAGCACATTTAACGGACTCCGACGACGTCATGAATAGAGTGAACAACATGAATTTAACGGATATGAAGCTCTCAAGCTTCGACGTCAAGGCATTTTTCACCAACGTACCAGTGTATGAAGCGCTGAAAGCAATCAGAATATGCATTCGGTCAGCGGACGAAGCAAGCCTTCCGTCGTCAAAAGGCCAGTACCTACAGCTGGTGTCACTTTGCATGAAATTGAATGCGTTCATGTCCAACGGAGAGGAGTACACTCAGCATAGTGGGCTGGCAATGGGTTCACCATTGAGTTCCGTGGCGGCGTGTTTATTTATGGAAACCTTAGAGAAGGAACATTTTACTCAGATTATTGGCAGATATGCAAACTGGATGCGATATGTGGATGACATCATAGTCATAGTGCTAAATCGGACGAACTTGCAAAATAAACTCGACAGCCTAAATCAAGTACATGAAAATGTACAGTTCAAGCTTGAAGAAGAAAGTGGAATGACGCCGCTTCTGGACGTATGTGTTATGAGAGTGGGTGCTAATGCCAAATTCAAAGTACACCGAAAGCCAACCAACAAGGAGATTACATGCACTTTTACTCGACTCACAGCGACCGGGTGAAGTCAGGCATCATAACCGGCTTCTTTTTAAGAACACTCCGAATTTGCAATAATGATTTTCTGCATGAAGAGATCGAACACATTTTTGAAGTTTTTATGAGGCTAAGATATCCCAAGGCTCATCAACTTAAAGAAAAAGCCGAAAATAAAAAATGAAGCCAGATGAGGGAGGATTTCAAGTCTGGACCATCTATATTTGTCCATTACTTCAAACAAGTGAAGACTGTCAGCAATTATTTGGAAGCCGTTGGGATAAGAGTATTGATTCACTGGAAGCGGCATTTATTCAAGTTAAAAAGTCAGTAAATTAAAGAGCGGGATTGATAAACTGGGCGCAACCGACAGCAAGGTTCCCCATTGGGAGGTGTGGTAGTGAATTTGTCACATGACTTACGCGGAAATTAAAATTGCTTGTTATCTTCCATCATTTGCTAACAGTGGTGTACTGAAGAAGGCTGATGCAGAAAAGTGTCCGTCTGAAAAACCAACCTCAACCTACTTTGTATTGTGTACCATTGCCCTAACACACACACACACGCACTATATATATATATATATATATATATATATATATATATATATATATATATATATATATATATATATATATATATATATATATATATATATATATATATATATATATGTATATATATATATATAAATAAATATTTCAGTGACATATTAAATGGTTTACAAGAATGATAATAATATATCTTGGATGAGCCATTTCTAAAACAATTAACGACCTTCGGAGCCGAGAGGCCCGTCGTCAGCTGGTATATTCAAAGAGAATATATATATATATATATATATATATATATATATATATATATATATATATATATATATATATATATTGAGTACTATTTTGACAAGTTATACGTAAGTGGCACAATGATAAAAACTATATTTCCACCAGAAAACACATCACCAACGTTTCGGCCAAAGGCCGTCTTCAGGGTGGCACAATTACCAAATTTTCCATATATATATATATTCAGCTACCTCTCCATGTGATCAATTAATTTGACACCAGCTTGTCAAGACGTTTCTCTTTATTTCAAAGCTTCGTCAGTTTGAGAGCTCGTCACACCGCAATTGCGTGACAAATATTTGTATTTTCAGAGATCACCCAATAAAACTTGCTCAGCTCCTTCTAATACCTTTTGACACATGGTATGCCGATGGATGGGCACATGGTGCCAATTTCACAGTATGGTACATGCATTCTATACATCACCATTTCATCTTAATAAATCATTTGAAATGCATACCAATACACGAGCAGGCTGCGCTTTTCCTCATTGCTCATCAACGGCGACAGCAATCAGGTAATCTTCTTTTCTTTTTTTGTATTTTTTCCACCCTGATTAACATCAGTGCGTATGAGCCCTATCTATCTTTGTTCCCTAATACGTCTGTACTATGTTTAATTTTTCCACACTTTCTAGTCCCACTACCCACATGTCTTCGATAGAATAACCCTCCTCATGGAAATGAGCTGTTACGAGTGCTGTACTGTTTTCGGATACTCGATAGATGACTTTATATGCGAGTATATGGAGTTCCTCTTGTTTCTCAAACAAAAACATTGAGCTGCATTTTGCGCACCATGTACTTTATTCGTCATGCATCCACTCGTCCTATCATAAATGCACTGAATTCAAGTGGGACCCTTCGCCTTGTCACCCCTCTCATACACACGTATATATATCACAGTTATTGCCACACGCTTGCTTCCCCTGGTTCCTACCTACAATACTTTTCTGGGTTTTGCTGTGCACAAAATGGCCCCGAAAATTTTTCCTCTTGTAGGCTACCATTGGGCTAGTTGGAAATTCAATTTTTAGCTTTCCTGATTCGTCTAAAAGATGACGTTTCTCTATGAGAATTTCTCTTCTATGAGGTAAGTAGCGACTAAACGTCACTATCAAGGTGACATCTTCCCGCCGTGCCTTCCTACTTTTTTGACCTGGAAGTTCCCCCTCCGCATCTTGTTCACCCTATCCAGACTTCCACTGATGATTTTATGTGGATATCTCCTCCCCTGTATGCATATATATATATATATATATATATATATATATATATATATATAAGATTGAAGATTATGCAGCACTGCACTGAGCATTGTTAATAATATTGTCAGAATAACCTTCGACCTTTTACTCATTATAATTGAAAGATAAATTAGCCAAAATGAACTGTATATTTCGACGTCGTGTCTTTTTCAACAGTGACAGTTTGAGGGTGAGAAAACAAGTACAAAATGACGTGGAGCGTGTCGCAGCATGCACTCTATGAATTAACGACCTCACAGCCAGTGGAATCCGATTGACATGACCTGATTTTAATACATAATATGTTAATATATAAATACACTTTATGTGCTAGACATGGGTACTATATAAAGAAACAGAAAACATTTGTCACATCACATACCTACTCACTCCACTGCGCTGAATAATACCCATCGGCTACGACAAACGCGATCTTAACGTGTAGCTATGTGTTTTAATGTGCTCTGTAGCCCGTGTTCCTGGTGTCTGTACATCGGTGTTTGGTGCTGACGGTGTAGTGCGGTATGGGACCGGTGGCAACAGAGTCCAAGAGGATGTCTGGGTGTTAAGTGTTGGTCTACGATTTCTAATTTCTAGTGATTCAACTATTTTTAGCTCCGCAACGTCTTTACATGTGCTTAAAATTTATATCCTGAAAGAAGCTGAGTTTATGGGTGTCTCCATGTGACTGTGGCGTGTGTGGTCTCCTAATGGTGTGTTTGGTGTCCTATTTTTGGCGTCTCTTAAGTGTTCGTGGAAGCGCTCCCTGACGCTGCGTTTGGTCTCTCCAATGTACGTTGTTTTCATATTTCCCTGTTGACATAGTATGCACGTTATGACATATACGGCATTTTTTTAATGGCGCTTTCCTTCTAAGCCTGCATGACACGTGTGGCAGTGCCTCTGTCCACCCGGACATGGAGGAGGGCACAGGGCAGACCTGGTGACGATGTCACCGAGCGTTCTCCCACACTGCCATGCAACTATCAAGGGCAAGACCGATGATTTTACGACGGAACTACCTCTTCTGGTTAGCGTGTCGTCTACGAAAGGTAAAGAAATGTAGGTTAGTCTATCATTTTTGTCTGCTTGCACTAATTTCCTACCAGGGTTTGAGATACTTTGGGAACCGTGTTTAGACTGTACTTGAAATTTAGTGCGTTGAATGTTGAAAAAGACACGACGTCGAAATATACAGTTCATTTTGGCCTAATTTATCTTTCAGTTATAATGAGTAAAAGGTTGAAGGTTATTCTGACAATATATATATATATATATATGTATATTGAATACTATTTTGACAAGTTATACATAAGTGGCACAATGATAAAAACCTATATTTTCACCAACAAACACGTGTTATATGTATATGTGTTATATATATGTATGTATATATATATATATATATATATATATATATATATATATATATATATTTAAGTAGTTGGGAGGTAATTGCTTAGTATGCAGGTTCTGTTAAACATCACGCCAGTTTCAGAACTGGTCAGCTTCTTTTTTCAGCGTTTCTATCTCACGAAGTAAGTTTCTGTTTGCTTGTGTGCGCTCCAACAACATTGAACCAAAGTTCATAATTATACATAGCGAAATTAATACAAAGGCAGTATTCGTTTCATTGTTCCATTTTTCGGATATCACACTCAACGTTTTATCCAGCCTTAGACATATACAAGACTCAAGTATGGAAGGATCAAACTGTGAAATCGTTTGATCATTTGAAGGAAAACTGGTCGCTCGCGGAACTGTGCAATGCTATTGCGTATTTATAAAACCACAAACTATAACATGGGCATGACCAAACAACAAGCATAGCCTGAATACAAACATCACATGACAACAAGCAGCCTATTGGTGCGAGACATGGGAGCCATCACTATGCCACAGGACCGACCGCGCGTTCACTTGTCGGTGTTGCTATGTGGACTGTTTCAGTTTGGTGGCGTGGACCACCGTTCTGCAGGCGCATTGTGAGGCGTCTTGAGTGTTGTTGCTGTGCTGCCTGTATACCACCTATTAGGAAGGAGCTCACAGCCTTCCAAGGTACACTTGCAGTGGTATATGACATTTGTTTGTTTGAGTAGGGAATAGTCCTGTGTGATGTTTTTTTAGTACGTTTTTCAGTTCAGTAGTGTTGTGTGATATAAGCTAAATGTAGGAGTAGAATGTGCTTTTGTAGTAGATGCATATCTGAAGTTTATGTGCAGTGTCAGTGACTACAGTTGTGTTTGATGATCCTATGCAGGACGATCTAATCAGTTCCGTAAGCAGTAGATATGCTTAGATCGTTCAGTGCTTGCTGGATGTAAGGCATGATTATACACAGTATGTACTTTTTAATTGACACCCTTTACAATGATTCGGAAATTGAAATTACGCGTATTATATTTCGGGTGCAACCCTTGCTAACATATTGAAACGAGTGACATTGTACGACACATGAAAAAATCGCCAGAGTATATATCCGCACACGTGAATGTTACATCAGAGCACTACAGTACTATATACAGTGTGATTTGGGATCTATTTATTTATCTTAATATGAGCATAAGGTTATTTCATGCCTATTTCTCAAAGCACTACCATGAATATCAAAAGCTAGCACAAATATAATTTACTATGACATTGAGTCATGCACACGTTCTATGCACTCTACTTTACACTCTACTCTAGAGTCATACACCACACTCTACTCTATATACACTCTACACGTTCACCTCACCAAATGCCAGGACGAATAGTTCCTATATAACTTGGGTATAAACTCGCGATGTACATTGGCTCAGTGATTTTGGGCTCCGGGTGGTCTTTGCATGTTTCAATGATCTCCAAGGTGAGAAGAATTGTGGCAGAAGTTATACTGGTACTGCTGTGGTCTCGTCTAAAATGATCTCCAATTTGTGTTGAACGTCTGTTTTTTTTTTGCATCGCGTAGGCGCTCATCGAACCGTGGGCGAACGGGGCGAGCTGTCTCGCCAATGTATGTTGCCTGTTGGTCGCTATCAGTGCAGATATTACAAATCATGCGGTACAGAAGTCCAGATGGGTGACACTTTCCAGCCACTCCGGCTGAACACGCCGAACAACGCCGGTTCCCGCAGGGCATTGGGGTTGAGAGATGTCTGACCTAACTGGTAAACTTGGTACGATTGTGGTGTTCGCCCAGGCGACACGCACGCTTAAATTTGAAGATCTGATGACTGAGTTGATTTTTGCTGAGTTTTTCGTCGACGTATGGCGGAGTAAAAAAATCCGTCTATATCTTGAGGTGTTCTGATCGCGCTCTTCGGTTTTCGACGTTCGTATGGTCTATTGGTCGGACGGAGAGCCTCTCGTTTCAGCCGATGTAGGATATATGATGGATTTCCGTTCTGCTCGAAAAGTCGATCGATCTTTTTCGTTGACCTGAAGGTGACAGCCTCGTCTGACTGCAATCGGGTCGCTCGTGTATATTCGTATCGAATAATATATTTATTATATATGTATATATATATGTAGATATATATATATATATATATATATATATATATATATATATATATATATATGTATATATATATATATATATATCTATATATATATATATATATATATATAAATATATATATATATATATATATATATATATATATATATATATATATGTATATATATATATATATATATATATATATATATATATATATATCTACATATATATATACATATATATGTAGCATATGTATATATACATATGCTCAAAACATACAGCATCACAAGACATTCAACAGACTAAGAAATATCCATCCGATGGCGTTCTACTTGTTGAACACTTCCACTTCGGTCCTCACATACATTTCCATTTCCGTTTCAGACAACAATGACCCCCCCCTCTCCAAATGGTACACCACTGCACCATAACTCTATCATGCAGTGAGAGTTGTGTCAGCTGCTTGGCTTGTATGTCGCTCTCCGTCGTCCTCGCTAACGGCTACATGAAATTTTTCGAAGAGAAGGCGCTCAGCGAGGCGGAGAAAAAACCAGACGTCTGGTACCGTTTCGTTGATGACTGCTTTGGCTGCTGGAGCCACCCACTCGAAGATCTCGACAAGTTCCTCGATCATCTCAACAGCATCCGACCATCAATCGAGTTCACCATGGAGTTAGACAAAAACGGATGTCTTCATTTCCTCGATGTCAACTTACAAAAACTGATGGGCGACTACAAACCTCCGTGTACAGGAAGCCCACCCACACCAACGTCTACCTGCGGCAAGAGTCGAACCACCCCCGAAAGGTGAAGCAAGGTGTCGTGCGTTGTCTTGCTGAAAGGGCCCGAAAAATATGCGACGAGGACAGCATTAAATTTGAACTGTCCACCCTTGACAAGGTCTTCGCCGCTAACGGCTATCGAAATAAAAGCGCTTCGTCTGCTGCACGAAAACACAAAGACCGAAAAAGGAAAACGGATAACAGGCCGATATATATTTCAGTTCCATATTACCCGGGCGTTGGAGAGCGCCTGGAACGCCGCCTGAGGCCCCTGGGAGTTGTCATCGTTCATGCGTCTGGCCAATCTGTAAAAAACAGACTGTGCCAACGTCTCAAAGACCGAAG
The DNA here is from genome assembly GCA_034440615.1 of Ashinkailepas kermadecensis. NCBI lineage: Eukaryota > Metazoa > Arthropoda > Thecostraca > Neolepadidae > Ashinkailepas > Ashinkailepas kermadecensis. The sequence goes on along the minus strand of JAOTOM010002262.1, from coordinate 22,602 downwards.
AGATCGGGGACAAAAACTCGGGAACCATATACCGCCTAACATGCGAATGCAATGCAACGTACATTGGCGAGAGTGGTTGGCCGCTGGACAAGCGCCTGCAGGAACACCGCAACGCTCTCTCCAAGGCCCAACCAGAAAAGTTCGCAGTTGCCGAACATGCTGTAGATACTCGGCACGATATCAATTGGAACGATGTGGAGATTCTGGGACGTGAAACACAGTTTAAGAGAAGGAAACTGTTAGAATCTTACCATATTAGAAAGTCGCGACCAAAGCTAAATCGGGATAAGGGTTTAGAATGGTCGACCATCTGGAGAGTGGCTAATATTGACGAGCAGTAGTCTTGGGGGAGGGGTGGGGGAGTATTAGGGATGTCAATTGTGATGCATTTTATAGTCTACCGTTTTTTTTACTACGTGGGAGTTTTCAAGTGTGTTGTTTTACAGTCCCTGCCGTGTTATGCTGCATTGAAGTGTCGCATTCCTCACTGCTCGTGTCCTGTTTGAAATTGTGTTGAAAACCTTAATTGTCTTCTCTTTTAATATACCATCTGACGACGGAGCCGCTAAGAGCTCCGAAAGCTCATGAATTGTTTTTTTTAAAGGTCATCCCAGAAACACTATTATCATTGTATGTTAATTATGTTCATGATAGGTACAGTGTGCCTGATGTATAGGGTTTCTAATGCCGTGAGTCTTCTGCGGTCGTTGCATCGTGCGAGTATAGTGGTATTGGATGTCGGGATGTCTCGTGTAAAGACGGTGTTGTGGTGGTCCTGAAAGTATTTCTTCGGCGCCCCTCCTGCAAACGCATCGTCAAGCGCATGCTCAGCGAAGTTGTCAGACCAATGTCGTATACCTCACGGGTTGCACAGTCCCTGGATTTGCATTGAAACCGGGATACTACATTTGTTTGCTTTAGGTTTGAAGGCGTGTGGTATTCATTATTTGCCATCACCAGGGAAGATTCTTTCGGATCCAAGTACTGTATTGCGAGGCGAATCTTTTGGTTATGGTCGGCAGACCTACAATTCCGCAACACTATGTGCCGGATGAATTTTTCGTCAGCCGTCTATCCTGAAGTCAGCGTATTTTTGTAGAATACTACTAATTCATCTATTCTGGCTGTGCATTTTAGGCCATGCAGTTATTTAGCATTGTATGCACAACGGATCCAAGTCGGAATTTCGGTACCCATTATTATCAGGATCTGACGTACCCTTTCTAATTCTCCGTAAAGCAATGGCCAGGTAGAACAATTTGTGAACGCTCTCCTTACTTAGGATCGAATTACTCAGTTCGTATGAGTTGGTGCAGTTCCCCGCTCCATTCATGCATCTGCCTAAATCAGTTGGTTTCCGGTGAACGTCTGTCTCCACGTTCCCACCACTTATGTCCATCATAAGATCTAAGAAGAGTAGCTTCTTGTCCACACCACGGTCTATAGGAAAATGCAATCCTGAATGCCCCCTTAATTCATACTAAATGGAGATTAAGCTCTCATTAGCTAGTATCCACGTTGAGGAGAATGCCATCCACGTACCTGTAATACATGGGAGGTCTGGCGTTAGGGCACTCCAAAATCTCACTTTCCACTGCACACAAGTAAACTTGCGCGAACAGTACGACTTACGGGGAGCCCATGGTCACACCATCCACCTGTAAGTATAGGCTACCTTCGGGGCACCACAGAAGTGCCCATCTAAAGGGCACTTCTGTGGTGCTTGTTCGCAGCAAGCCCTACATGATGCGTTTGGGAAGCTTTGTCGGTCTGAGTACCTCATGGTTGTAAACATATTGAAGAATAATTTGCATCGTCCTTTTCACCGGGACATAAGTGAAAAGGCTTTCAACATCTAGCGAGGTCAGAATACCCTTCAGTTATTTTGCAAGTAGAATATCGACACATTCCCCTATGGATCGTATAGATTGTTTGGAAGGGGGATATGGAGCAATTCTTTTGTTCAGTTTTTTTTTTTGGCGGGACTAGGTATGCTGGGCACGGCCATGGCCTATTATGTAGGCAGAAGGGGAAATCCCTGCTTGAACACCGCCTTCGACACCGAAGATCGCCTATGCTCAGGCGCATCCTGAGTTCCCAGGAGGACTGGGAAGGGTGGTGGTCAAGGAGACCACCATGGACTCTATTGATGCCGAGGTGGATGACTGCCTCGTCAGAAACATGTTCTTCCTGATGGCAGTGACGATGTCTCATGGCCAGAGCATCACACGGGAGATAATTAAGAAGTACAGAGATGCTTCGAACACGAGCGAGTCCCGAGTGACTTGCGTTCTCGAGTCACAGATGGTGGGAGATTCCTGGACGGGGCTGACCAACGGAGGGGCGACAACCAAGGAGGGCTACCTCCACTTCGCCGATCAGGCATGGACCAAGTATCCATCAGGCAAGTAGGAATCTGTGACATTATTGTCCTGATGGGTAATAATAAAGCCGGGGCTGGGATTTATGGGTTTTGATGTTCCGTCCAGATAACCTGGGCTATACTCGCCAACAACTCTGTAAATGCACCACATCAACTTCGGTATTGGCTGCATCAATGAGCTTGTTCACGTTAACTTTTAGCGCTGCTGTGGGATCTGATGATTTGTCTAAACTTTGTGACATCGGACAATATTTATCGTACTTTCTCTAGATAATCTAGTTTATCCAACACGTCAAAGATGGAGCTTTTGTCAGCCCTTCTGATCATGATGCTGTCATTTTCTCGCAGCTCTCGGGCTGCCCTTCTCAAAGCAGCAGTGAGGACGCTTGTGGGGCTTCGATGCCCGGTTTTGGTACACTACGTCTGCGACTGCTGCTGGATGTCCGGGTTCATGCGCATTTTGTCCATCATCTTTCAACTTACAGTTCTTCAAACGAAATGCCAATCTCAGTCTCCTTGTTAATTGGGTCAAACTTAGGGTAAAAATAACAGTTAAATCTCAAATTCAAGAATTCCTCTTGCGACTTAGTAAGGGCGGCGCTTGAAAGGTGAAAGTAACTCTGGGCCTTGATGGGCACTGCAACTGGGCCTTTATACAAAAGCGCAAGCTTTTTGAGCATACGAGTCCTCACAATCTCCCTATGGTTTGAGATTTGTACACTTAAGGATTCATCAGTGAGATTCTTTAGCTCATTCGACACGTTTAACTTCGTATATTCACCCTTACAGTGGCTGAGCTTACCTTATAGACATGTTGAGAAATATGAGTCCGTTCTTTCTGCTCATTTTGCTTCCTGGTCAGTCTCGTCCCGAACCCGGCTACATATCTCTCTTGCCGTACCGCTCGGTGGTGGGTGTTCACATTTGAATATTTCGGGAGCAGGTTCCCTCTGATACATACTTGGTTAAACACGACAGCATATTCGGCGTCTGTAACTTTTCCTTGTGTCTTCGTATGTTCGGATCGTTTTTCGGTTACATGCTGCATGTCTATGTAAAATATTACCAAATGTTGACATTTATTCCGACGTTTCAACCCACTTGGGCCATTATCAAGGTTCGACAGTTGTTCAAAACATACAGCACCACAAAACACCGTAGCACAGTACCGCCGGCGATACACGTTGAAAACCTACACACGTACAGCATGGAGATCTCTATTTATGTTCAACCGTAAAATGAAATTGTGAAACATGATAAAAGCGAAAGAAGAACCAGCCTTAACGAGGAAGAATGAAACCTTGATCAAAATGCTTAATTAATCGGACTCACTCTGGGTAAAGCGAAACAATATTTCAGCCAGTACTTCGACCTTTATTGACAGGTCTTCCTAGAGGGCAATCTGATCTCTCAATCGCCCGTCATTACTCTGGTGGACTTCAGTCACCCGTTCCATCGGCCAAAACCCCCCGGGGTGACTTATCCATCGACCATTAGAACCACACCTCCGACCTGAAGATTTGGCTTGTTCCCTGACCATTGCTTTCTCTTTACCAAGGTCTGTAAGTACTAATTTACCCACCTGCGCCACGAGTGGCTTGCGAGTATTACGTCTTGGACATATCTGTAATGCGAAACATCACTGCTTGAAGAAACGCATCCGTTCCCTGTCCGGTTAGCTGCTCGATGTCCATCCATTTTCGCTGAACCACAGCGGGGCGAGTTCAGCCATTTTCTCAATACAGAAGTGTCGTCTCAGGAGCATGCTGCGCCGAAGAGCAAAAGACTCCCGTAACAGCCGATCCTTCTCCGCCTCGTCCACTGTTCGTCCCATTTGAGTAGTAAGCCTAGCCAGCTGGATGTTCAGCGTCATTAGGCGGTTTCACGCGTGCACTAACGGGAAGTAATCGTCATGACATCCCAATGGCGGGGTCAGGCCATAATCATTACGTTGATCTGAAAGCTTTTAGTCTGTAGATTGAACCAATTTATGATATCAATAAACAAACAGAGTAGGTTCAGTTACCTAATACGACAAGTTTTTGGACTAGCAGCAGCTTGTTTATGCACAAACCCTGAAAATGTACACCTACATCCGCGCCTGGGACGTCATCTAGTCGGAAATCTGGAAGTCAGACCAAGCGAGCCTGACTTCGGAAGTAAACTCGATGACAACAGCTGTTTGTCGAATTCAGCGGTCTTCAAATGCTAAATTTCCGAGCACTCGACCACTCTTATCAATATCGCCAGCCAGCTTCAACTGCTGTAAGTGATTGGCCCTTTATGATAGCTATGACGAATCATAATCCACGTTTAAAAAAATGACGTCATCATTTGTGCTCTGATTGCATCATTTACGGCTGAAATATGTCAGGCGAGCCAACAAACAAGTTTGTCTCAGATGCGCATATTTTGGTCGTGCTGCGGTCTTTTGGGTCCTGTAAACAATTATTTGTTTTTTTCTTGCGAGTATGATATTCAAAGACAAGGATCAATTGTCCCACCCCCCAGTAGGGGTTATTCAGGTAGGAGTACAGCGACATTTAAAAACGGAGCCTCGTATGGTGCGGTACAACGGAAGCCATTACAACTGTAAACAATCCGCCTGTAAAGTGCAGATAATTTATTATTTTCGGGAGCGTCAAGATGGAATCGTAGCATCTGGACATGATGTATTTCAATATTTATTCATAATACAGGTACTTCACAGCCACAAAATAAAACGTAAAAGGAAAAATATTCATCCGCAGGATACATACCACTTCCTTCACAATATTGTATATTTGCTGGTAATCCAACGGCAAATTTAAGTTCTATCCGACAACTCTTACCTTCCGGCCATGGTGCAAAATGCGGCCAGATTGGCTAGTTGTTTCTGTGATGTGAGCGCTTTTTTCAAACAGTGCCACAATTTGAATATGTTAGGTGAGTTTAATATTGAATTTATTACTTCGTAGTTAAAGCTTCTGGAACATTTCATATCTACAGATAAAGTACATATATTTCAATGATATGCCCTTCATACTAGACGAAGTCATCGACATTGCATCCCGGTGCTTATTGGCCGTCATGAAACGGGCTATTGCTGTCTTTTTCATCGGAGGACGGTAGATTGGTTTGCCGTCTCTCCTCTGGCCATTATCGTCTTCCCTGGTTCTGAATTTCTGGCGCGAGTACCCGGGGAACTTCTTATTTTCGATGTCATCGCCATGGAACTGCGGGAACTTCATGAATGCGAAAGTCATCTTTTCATGCCCATCGCTTGTTGGGTAGCGACGCGCCCGTGTCGGCCGGCCAAGCTCATGTTATACAGCGCATGAGCTGCCGCCCGACGGAGGCTGCCCAGAGTCTTTCCTCTCTCCTCCACCCGAATCTCCACCACGCTGATGTTGAGGCCGCCAGACTGGACTCTTCCGATACGTGCGTGTAGTGGCCGCCGCCTAATAGGCTGCTGATCTTCTTGGACAGATCTGCAATGCGAGACATTGCGGCTTGAAGAAACACATCATATAAACGCCGGGGTCGAATAATATAGGACATTCAATTACAATTACTTTTAATAATTGATGAAGATTATTACTTTGCATACTCCGTGTATGTCACCATGATTACAAAATCGTTTTTGTGATTTCATTGATACTCTGACTTAATGAGATTGCTTTTATTGAACAGAATTTGAATGTATGCAGCTTGTTAATAGTTCACTGGACATGCTAGATACAAAGTTAGATCAGAATGGACCAGATTTGGTTGATTTAGGTTGCCAGATATGGCCATGCTTGGCACGCATTCGGCTACAAACATTTCTCAGACAACGTTCATTTCATATGTCCACACTTGTGCAGACAGTGAGCAAGCGTAACGAGCGAACGCAATCATGCAAATGCTACAAAACTCACGTCTCCCGTTGGAGCATCTGGGCTCTTGGAATTCTTTCCTCTGATTGCTGTTGAATTCCGAGTAAATTGAACACATAATGGAGAAGCCGGCGGACAGTGGCTCCAATAATTACAATTGTGAATGGTCGGAGTGTATACAATACTGCTGTATACAATACAGCAGGATCGTGCTGATGGCTGTTGTGGACGCCAAGTACCTCCATACATGTATCAGTGTTAGCAGCCACCGCCAAGACAATGATGGAGGCGTCTGGGCGGCGTGCGATCTCGGAGCCGTGCTGGAAGCCCAGCTTCAGGGCGGACCTCTGGTGCTCCGGGAGCCGAGGGCGCTCCCAGGAACCCACGTCCCCAGCCGTATGTTTTCGTGGGGGACGAAGCCTTCCCACTGAAAACGTACATGATGAGGCCGTTTCACGGATCAGCCGTATTTCGCGCTGTATTGCCCCTCTCTCCCTGATGGCTTTACTTTCGTCATCGGTGGCTTTTGAAAGATTTCATCCGTTTGGACTTCAGGTCTCTGAAAATGTCTGCAAACTCTATCGGAGCCTCCAGTGTCTGGAATGCATGCAAATTCGCGAAATATGGGCGAATGCACAGGGTATTACGCATTGTGTTGCCGGATATTTGACTCGTCGTCATCCCACCATTATTGCGCTTAGTATCCATAAGATTCCTGCATCTGAGTGCGTAGAGCGCACGCTCAATCCCCACTTCCATTTCATGTCCTAAGTTTTGTGCAAGTGCGAAATTCGGGCCGTAATCAAGCACGTCCAACACCCGCGCATCTAGAGGCGTCTTTGACAGGTTTTATGTGTGCATGTAATGATTCTGTCTACGTCTCGAGTCAACAGGGAGGTCATGGACAAATGTTAGTACGAAATGTCTGACAAGCGGGTGTAGCTCGTGCACTGGAGTGCATGGTAACCAGACTAGTGCGGCCAGTGCCCTGCAATATAAATTTTCCAATCACTGAGGGATGTACGATTACAACCATGCGAAAAGCAGCGAGTCCAATTTATTCTCCCACGCCACCGAAACCCCGCACAACGAAGCACAGACGATCACCGGCCAGTACCTGCGGCTCCGAAGCCAGCTGTGTAAGCCTACCGGACACCGGGTTCAAGACAGACCAACAAGCGGTTTGAAGCGTGATTACTAGAGTCAGAATAACGAAATACTATTGCTATGTAATATATATAATGGCCCTTAAAAGGGAAAAATGGTCCAAAATACAACAAATGGTTTTTGTTTTGTTTTTTAGAATAGTTCAAGCAACTCAACAGCTTCGCTGCTAAGGCATTATCGGGAGTGGATGCTCCTGAGGACCGGTCGGGTCGGTTCTGTTATCAGCTGATAGACGCTAGGTTATTGCAGCGTGACGTACTGCGCTACGTCTGGTTTGTCATTCCGCGCCAAGTCTAAGTTGAGATCACCGAGAAGAAAAATGGGCATCCCTCGACCCATGACCTCCAGCAACTGCTGCCGCAGATCGTCAATGCGTGATGTCAGCGGTTCGCCTGGTGGGCGGTAGGTGGCGCCAAGCACAAAGGAGCGGCCGCCTGGCGCCGACACTATCAACCACATAATATCAGGGCGTCAGTATTGGGGTGTTGAGCAATTGAAAAGTGCAGCCTTTATGTTCTCCCTAACGATGATGACCAGGGCCCCTCCTCTGGCTTCAGAATGGCCGCGTATAGGGTGCTAATGATCTCGGAACACCTTGTAACCACTGAAGATAAGTAGATCAGAGATGATCTGGCTCGTGAGCTGTTTCAGAGACACAGCACATCCAAGCTGTTTTGACGAATTAATAGACGTGTGTCGTCTATTTTTGGTGGCAATGATCGAATATTGATGTGGCCAACTTTAAGGTATGTGCCTGCAATGATGCGGTTGCTGCGCCCTTCCCCGTCCTCGCCAGCCTCGGCGGTGCGTGCGCTGGTCGGCACGGTGGCAAATACATGGATCAGGCCAAGGGGTAGCCGAGACGGCCGAGACGGCCAAGTCAGGACACGACGGTCCTTCAGACGTCTGCCAGCGCGGCAGCCACGGCGACGTGGTCTGTCTCGATGCTGCAGTGTTGGGGGGGGTCGGAATGCCCGTGGCGTGACACCGCCCCTGGACTGCAGGCTGACAGATGGCAGGGTAAGCCGTCCGTGCGCGTCAGGTGACACCGGTGGAACCTGGTAGAGCCCAGAAAGTGGCCCCCATTGGCTCACCGGTCGCTCTACTGCTCCAATGACCGGTAGAATATGGGTCAGGGTGGCGGGAACTGTCTGCTCCGGCAAGGGCAGGTAAACACACGAATGAGACCAACAAAAAATACAGCTATATCTCGCGTGTAAATAGGGCACACTACTTGAAACCAGTGTCACTGTTCTGCAGGAGTGATGGGAATTAGAGCATTCGGTCGATAAGAAACACGAGGTGGTTCAGGCGAAAAACAATGATAAAATGAGCAAAATTAAACGCGGCTGCTATAGTTAGGCGCCGGCGCGTCGACTACATGCCAATAATTATATCCCAAACCCATGAGCGCCGCGGTAATTTTACACTATTATTCGGCCCACCCCACGAGCACTAAATCGGCAGGACTTCATCCCAGATGTTATAAGCAGCAAGGGTGTCGTTGGATGAGGACGCTTTTTGGTGGGGTTTGCGCAAAATTTATGAATTGCTTAGTACCAATGGACACCCCAGGTATAGAGAATCCATGGCGGCCAAAAGGGCCCTGACCCGGCTTCGGAAAAGGGCAAAGAAGCAGCACAAACAAAAGCGGATTAATTGAACAGAACAGAACATACCCACGCCAGACTACCATTTATAAATGACGCACTTCGCAAAAGCGTCAATCGGATTGTAAGGCCATCTCGAAAAAAATAACTTGAAGGTGGTAGTACACTAAAATCCAGATTAGTCAAATCGGCCCAAAACAATTATCAGTATCCTCCGGGCAACAAAGTATGCCACACAAGTCACTGGCCAAGAAAATGGAAATGCACTGAGATAACGGTATACAATATTCTTTACAAAGCATACTGCCATCAATTGTATATCGGCGAAACTAAAAAGCATACCAGAGAGCGTTACAAGTGACGCACGCTTTAGACGCCCCTATACTCCCATGGGTGAACACATGCTCGGAAGCCATCCATCTATGGACCATTCTGGGAACAATTTTTTCTGTAAAAATACTGGGTCGGCTGGAGACAACTAAACAACAACTAAAGGTTATTGAGTTCCTACGCCCTCGAGACACTATGAATTCACAGAATGCATGATGCATCACATAACTGTATTTTAAACGTACTTGCCGTATATGTACTCATAGCAAATACATAACATAGTAGTCAGAGGTGAGAAATGGAGAAAGATGATCCAGAGGTAAGGAGCTTAGGAGTGAGCGAGGGGAAGAGACAGGGAGAGAGAGGACAGAGACAGAGAGGGGAGAGAGACAGAGGGAAGGAGGGAGGGGCAGCACAGCACGAAATTAGCAAGGGGCGAGAGAGCGACGGTGGCGGTGACCGTCGAAAATGGTTGAGATCATTGTGATATTGGGAAATGTGCGTACTGTACATGTTACTAGTTCTCTTGGTGTATGTGAGATGTGAACTTGATTTCTTGTTGTTCATGCGCCGAAATATACGAAGATGCTATTCTAATTTAGAGCGTGATTTCATTGTTTTTTTTCACAAAATAATGGGTATGAAATGTTGCTGCTCTTGAAAATCATCCACGATCGAAAAGTTTGATCCGTTAATATAACTAATATTTTCCCAGAGTATTTATTCCTTGCCAAAATTGGCTAAAACGTTTTATAGATGATTATAAAAAGTAACCCAATGCTCATATTTATTATTTAGCGCTCTGACGAGGAACATTTCATTTTATCAATAGCGTACGATGACAGATGACCGAGCAGTCATGTATGTTATGTTCCACGAACGAGATGTGCGTGTGCAGATTGCGATGAACAGTAGCTTCCGGATTTTTTGTTTGTTTGTTTGTTCTCCTTCGTCCTGATGCAGCTATGCAGGGTGTACATGTCTACCAAGGAAAATCAGATAGATGCGATAGGCATGAAAGGAGCCCCACCACCAAAAAAACTAGTTTACTTTAGGCTTTCGATAAATGTATTTGTACGGTAGGCACCATAGTGTGTGAACAATGTAAGCAAATGTGCATAAATGTATGTCTTGTACGTAGTATCATTTAAGGCGTCTCCGGAATCGAAAAGCCTTTGCTAGGCAAGGCATGACATGCCATAGATAATAAAGTATGGCAGCGAGGATTCGACCGATAGATGGAATTGCATATTTTGTGTGGTTTGACGAAGGGTTGTACCCGAATATACACCAAGAGCAAAGTAACTTTCGACTGTATTTTCCAATCATCGAGGAAAGGTCATCGTATGCTATTCATGCTCATATTAAGTAAAATAGAATCACTAATTGGTCTGATTTATTTCGGACACAGCTCTTCTTCGGTTAGAGTATATATATATGGAGACATTTTACGCACAGGATTCGCAGCACATGCTTTATGCATCAGGCCGTCTACTAATATTGACGAAATTGACGCCCTGATGAGCACGAAGACAGTGATGGAGGTGCTGGCCAGGGGGAGCACCGACCCCATCGCCCGATGGTATCATGCCCTGTCATCGATGCTCCGCGTTCCCAGGATACTGCAGGCCCTGACGAAGGCGAGTCTGCCCCATATGTTGGTTGGTGACATGGCGTGGATGCGGCGAGTCTCCGCTTGTCGATGACCTGTTGGGATGGATGGAGGCCCAGAGGCTAATGCTGTCACGTACCGAGCGCCCTACAGTCCCGCTCGACTTCTTCCGGTCTGAGGGCGGGGTTGGAGCGTTTAATAACCGCTATGATCCCGCATCACTCCTACATGCTCTCGCGGTGACCCATAACCGTGAGATGCATGCCGCCAACGGCAACATACGCCCGCGCCTCCGCTTCACGGAATCTCTGGCAACTACAACTATAAATGCAGAAAAGTTGAACGACCCGGCATTTGACATGTCACTCGTAACCGTCATAAAGAAAGCGGAGGGTGAGTTTAATAGCCACAGAAACTTAAACGACTACGAAAGACGGACGATCGTAAATGAGCATAGGAAAATTATTCCAAACCAGATGCTGCAAGTAGCCCGTGAATCAGTGACGGACAGGTATCTTGATATCACCCAAATGACCGGCATTCCTCTCACGTTAGGCGTCCGTCCGAGGAAGTTGAGGCCGATATCACTCTCCCTGCCGGCGACCCGATTCCTGAGCGTCAGATTAGCCTTCAATATTCATACCACTACCCCACTTCCCTCGGGTCGATCGGCGCTAAGGTTCGCCCCAGTGCGTATGCCGGAGCGGTGAACGCGCAGCTGGGTGACCATGACGTGAGTGTACTGAACCAGCTGAGGCGGAGTACGAATACTGACACTGACCTCGCGGGCCTCCCTCCTCTGCTGCGATACGTTGCAGCTGAGTAGACAGTCAAACCGTTCGGCGTCCATGTCCCCATACTCAGGGCAATGTTGTGCGCCGGATGCGCTGTGAACATACCGACAAACCCTCTCTCACCCCATGTGGGCGTGGGCGTGCGCATGACTGGCACGAGTGCTCCTCGTGGGCGCTATTTCCCTTTGGCATCTTCATCGCACGGTTATACTGATCTTCCCCCGCGAGTCGAAGCGCTGGCCATGAACGCGGCGTTCTTGACACGTTGGGATCTTGACGCCGCACCAGCAGGAGACTGGGACCATACCAAGCTGGGGTCCGAGATCGCAGTCATTCCTGTCACACCCTCGATGGGGAAAAACTCAGCCCTGACGGCAGGCGTTATTCTCGCTCACCTCGAACACCCATTTAGAGGGTGGGTGAGCGAGGGAACAGTTCTGCGTCCAGACACGGAGGACCCGGACAAGATCGGCGTGTTGCCTGTGGGGTCACGTGTCCGGATTAGCGGTCGGCGATCCAAGATCTTGCTCATCCCGACCATGCCCGGTGTGTCATCACTCCAGCTTCCAGTCGCAGGGAGACGGATCACCATACCCCTGCTTAAGCTCGACAGCCGCGGCAACATCCCCGACGTCATCGGGGTCGACCGCACGTGTCGACGTTGGTCCGTCCCTCGCCCAGTTCTACGACACTGCCGGCGCACCCGCCTGGGACGCAGTGCTGACGCATTTCTCTACAGTCGGGTGGGGACGGAGTGTGTTTGGTTTCGCTCAGCGCCTCTACGGATATTTTGCGCATGCATACCACTCTGCACCTTGTCGGCAGGAGCACCTCCAACGGCCAGATCACCGGAGAAGCGTACGGCGTGAGAACCATGCATCAATGCATTTACTGCCACTGAACTGCAAGCATATCAATGTCAACGGATAGGCCCATGCCAGCGTGAGTTTGTCTGCTGATGCCTAGAGTTTTATGATTTTGCTTTAATCTCGTGCGGCTTGTTTTAATGGTGCAGCTTAGTACTTCAGTTAGTAAAAAGCATGTGGTGTTGTAGGTTCATCACCCATCGTGGCCTGCACCGGTACATCCGGCTGCCGACCGACATCGAGGCGCACGAGGCAGGGTAACGACACCAGGCCAGATGCAGGGCACGCCAGCCCCGCATCTGGGGTGCCATCTGCGACACCCAAATCCAAGTGGCGGCTCCAGAGCGATACCACCGGGATTTCGCCAACAGGAAGGGGTAGACTAGTTTCGTCCCACAGGCAGTCGTTGACGACCGTGGAAGGTAGGCAGTTTCGGTTTGGTGCGCTGCATGAAGGAGGTACATCAGACACTATTATTCCTGGAATCGTTTTTGCTCCAAAATATGTAGTGCTAAAATATATAATTGAAACCAACATCAGTTGATCGGGCATCAGATAGTATTACGGTAATCATCCTGCTTACTACATTGAATGTACACGGAACCACTCTGGGAAACCTTGATAGCATTCTCCGCCTTTGTTTAGCCAAGGGCATCACTCAGAACTAAAATTTGCATGGAAATGCATGCACCATGAAGCTCCGCGATTCGGACGATGAATGCACTTGCTCTGCCATCCAAAGGCCGAAAGTGGTATGTCGCTTGGGACGCATTGTGCTATTTGCAGTGTTCTACTCTGGATCATGATCTGTTCTAGATTCGTGCACTTTACCTGCCAGGATCCTGGGTCATCACACGATGCAGGGGTCCTCCGCGGCTCCAGCCATTGGCCCATGGCTGGAAGACATCAACAGGTCGGTTCCATGTCATGCGATCGAGTCATAACCAAACGCGTACATTTCGTGTACATACCCTCCAAATTGTCTCAATCATTGTTCTCTCCCCTCGCAAACAAGCTGGTGCACACTGAAAATCGTCCTCACCCGCTACTCCCACTGCCCGCGTCGCCCCAGGGCCCAATTATCTTGGCAGGGTGCCGTGGCAGGAACGGCAGGCCGCTGCGGCTCACGTAGGCTAGCGATGTAGCGTACCCGCTCACGCCCTGGCTCCTGAAGGCTTACACAAGCTGTCGAGAGGACCAGCCCGGTCATGCAGCAAGGGAAGCATTCAACGCCAAGCTTGGCGTGGCAAAGGTATTGGCGGAGCTCCTGAAGGCTCACCCAAGCTGCCTAGAGGACCAGCCCAGCCGTGCAGCAAGAAACGCATTCAACGCTAAGCTTGGCGTAGTAAGGGTCGTGGCGGAGCACGGCCGAGAGAACCTGCCCGATCGCGCAACAAGTGACTCGTTCACCGTCAAGCTTGGCGCGACGAAGGTATTGGTGGAGCTCCTGAAGGCTTACCCAAGCTGCCGAGTGGGCCAGCCCGACCATGCGACAAGATACGCAGAGCTTGGCGTGGTGAAGATCGTACATTCGTACATACCAGTCTCCACGTACATTCCCAAACGACACCCGACATCTCATCCAGCATAGTGATGGAATTACGAAACTTTGAATGCATGCAAAGTCCATATCCATATCAAATATCAAATACTGTTTAAACGATACTTGCCCATTGTGCACAGCACTCTTGGCCATTTCGCTTCTAACAAGGTGAAATATATTTGCATGCCGGCTTCGCCTGTCGCCTTGGAAATCCTCAATTATTAGGTCAATGAAGACCTCCAATATCATTAATTTCGTAATCCAATCAATTGCATGGCATTTCTTTTCTTGCTCATTCTATTTGTGAATCTCAAGATGTCGAGTTTGTGTGACAAAACGGAGAAAATGGCGAGATACTGAAAACAAGAATATTCATCATATACATATCTAGGCTGACAAATCGAGCAATTATGATCGCTTGTGCATCTAAAACAAAATGGTGTGTACATATATATATATATTCTGCATTACTGTGCCTGCAAAAAAAACACATCCAATCGTACTGTTTATATGAGTTATTACATGATGATGTATTAACATTTGCCAGTTTTATCGTCCCATGATTTTCCACATACTAATATTCTTGAAGGCACTGAAAAAAACATGATGGAGAATGAGAGGAAGCTTACAATTATAACAGGAGATTTCAACTACAACCTTCTAAATATACAAAGGGACAAATGTGGAGAGATTCTCAAACCAATTATATACATTTCTGTCCACAATCACGAATGCTACTCGGGTACACAATACTACCGGTTCCCTATTGGACAATATCTTCACAAGTGATTTTGCATGCGTTTCCTCCTCAGGTATACTGATTGAAAACCTTTCATATCATTGTCCAATGTGTGTTTCGCCCGCTGTGTACCGGGCTAACATTTCCTCCATCAGCAGGCAGCGGGTGTACGTGGTGACTCGGTCCAATTCCTCCGGCATTCGATCGGAGATCGGCACCGCCACCAGGCGACGGTACTCGGCGCGCGCTTGGGCCCTCTGGTCTGCTGATACACTGCGCGCTGGAACGGCTGACGTTGCCGCCGCCTGCAGCTCCGTGGCGGCAGCGGCCATCACTGGTCCCTCCAGCTGAACGTTGGCGGGGAGCTGCTGGGCTGAGTATCAAAGACAAACTCAAAAGAGCCCAAAGGCGAGGAGGGAAACGCCACACAAGTCGATCGACCCCAGGCACCGACGTCATCCTCGTCTCCACGCCTCGTCCTGAAAAAGAACGACGGTGTTCCATTACTGCATGCCAGTAGTAGCGAGTTCCGATTATATAGGAGGGATCGGATGACAACCTTGTCAGCTGGTATTGTGCATGAGTGTCACCTTGTGAAATTGATTGATCGGCTGCAAAAAAAAACTCGTGGAACGGGGGAGGGGGCTGAGGACGGGAGCTCACCTCCATGGGCACAGGGGTGGATCCAGGAATTGTCATGATGGGGGCACATGTCCGGAGGGGTGCCACTTTGAACGTACCTGCAGGACGCCTCTGCCTTGCCTATGGCTGAACAATTTGACGGGGGGGGGGGGATGCACTCGAGCCTTTCCGGAGGGGCGTCTCTGGCTAAAAAATAGAGATGGGAAGGGGTGCACTCAGGCTCTGTGTGCTCTCAGTGCACCACCACCTTGTATCCGCTCCTGCACACACGGGTGTTGATTTGTGATTTTTTGTTTCTGGGGGGGGGGAAATCAATCCTTGTATTGGTACCAAGAGACACTCGGTATCAAATGTCAAAAACGCTAAAAAAAAAAAACAGGTGGGACAGGAGGCTACTAAAACATTAAAAACACATGCATACAATACTCAAACATTCCCACGTACTGCTCTTTTCAGCGCCTCCTTCAGCTTAAACTTAAAAGCCCGTCGCATATTCTCGGCCCTGACTTCCTCGGGGAGACTGTTCCAAAGAACTGCAGCACGGTACATGAAAGAGCGTTGCGCAAAAGAAGTTTTCAGGCGTGGGCGCTCTACTGAAAACGGTGTTGATCGCGTGGATCGAGAGCTGACATCACTTCTCAATGTCACAAGATCACGCAGGGTTTCAGGTGCTCCCGAGTGATGCACTGCAAGATGAACCAGTGAGCAATCCCTAATATCGACAAAGCGTTGAAAGCTAGGCCAGCCTAACCGCTCAATAACATGCGATATATGACCATAGCGAGAGGTCCTAGTTATGATCCTAGCCGCCCTCATTACGACTTTTTGGATTCGCACGCGCTCGGTGTCACATGCAGCAGACCAGATTGAGCAACAGTACATTACATGGGGGAAAACCAGTGCAAGCACTAACTTCGGCAGCGTTTCTTCAGTGAGAGAACGTACATGCTTGGCTAGAGGAAAGATAATGCGGTTACATTTCTTAGCAATATCGCCAATTTGTTCACTCCATGTTAACGATTCGTCCATGGTCACACCCAGGTTTTTGATAGATGAGACACGTGAAATATCCGATCCAAGAACAGAGAGGCTGATGCTAGGCAGCCGCGCGATCATCTGGCGAGAACCAAAAATCACAAATTGCATTTTAGATAGGTTGAGCTTGAGAAGATGTACACGGTACCACGAGCTCATAGTTTCCAAGCACGATTCGAGACGGCGTTTTGCATACATTATGTCCTCCAATTTCGATGACAACATCGCCTGTGTGTCGTCAGCGTAAGCAACGACTTTAAAGACATCACCTATGTGCGAGAGAAGATCATTTGTGTACAACAAAAACAGAATTGGACCGCACAAACTTCCTTGTGGAACACCACAGGATACGTTGCATACAAGTCTTCCGGGCCGAACTACCTGTCTGCGATTTAAAAGGTAAGATCTAAACCAAGAGCTGTCGATGCCGTACCACTCTAATTTGTTCAAGAGTCGGCTATGAGACACGCAATCGAAGGCACTATACAAATCTACTGATGCGAGCAGACAAACGCGGCGCCTTTCGATGCAATTTGTGACATAAGCTACTACATCAGCAAGGGCAGTTTCAGTAGAGTGAAGTGGTCGATAGGCATGTTGCGAGTTGTTAAGAAGACAATTTCGGTGGAGATACGCAGTGAGCTGGTTGACTACTATCTTCTCGCACAGTTTTGACACGTTACTCAAGATCGAGATGGGCCTATAACACTTGGGATCGTCAGGGCAGCCTTTCTTGAAGATTGGTACGATTTCAGCCAACTTCCACAGTTCCGGAAAGGTACATGAAGATAAACTGAAGTTGTTTATGTGCAAAATATGTACACACACCGAAGGAAACGACATATTGAGCAATTTCAGGGACACATTGTCGTTACCACGAGCACTGGTAGGATTTAAATCACGCAGGGCATGAGAGAGTTCGGGAAGAGTGGCGGGCTTCAGCTTGAATGCTGAGCTAACAACGCGCGGAGGGCGAGGTTGATGCGCTGCATTTGGGCCTATGGGGATATAGGCCCAAATGCACATAATGCATTTGTGCATTTGGGCCTAGGGGGTATATTGGGAAGATACATGAGTGCAATGGGCAGGCTCAAATGGATTGGGGGCACATTCCATAGGGCCCCATGTTAAAAGTTGAAATTATTATGGGGGGGGGGGGCGACAAAACCAACATTGGGAGCCACTTGGCCTTTCATGTAGTATATAAAGCAACACCCCTGCCTGCACGCAGACACAATTTCTTTCCAATGATCTCCAACACCAAATTGTCTAGCTCGTCGAGCTGATCCTCGCCACCAACACCAAATCGCGACAGCCGGTCACGTTTGTCTGGAAATGACACGTAATCAAGCTATTTATTGTGATACTCAACAATGAGACGCCAGGATCAGAATTGCTATCAAACACTGTCCCTCCCCTGAACATAAAAACCTGTTTTCACCCCTACTGGATAATATACCTTTTGGGACCGTCTCACAAGATCTCCAAATCGGAGGTATCCGATTCAGTCGAACAGTTTATCGTAGTTATGGCTACAACCGCTGGCGGTATCTGTGTCACAAATGCGTGAGCGGTCATGCGCAAGCGCTCCCTTTTTTCGCGTTCGCGTGCTTTCTGGCGGTCACGGTGGAGGTCTACTTTCCTTTCTTGATTGCCTGATACCGGATGCGACATAAGCTGGTTTTACGTAGCCCTTCACTTGACGTAACCAACCTCTAACGGACTATCGTACTGCTAAGGGGGAAAAAGGTTTGTGGTGGTGAAGCGGTGGAAACGTCAGTCAATTTAAGGCATGTGGAATATCTAGGAATTAACACTGTTCTTAGTATCGGTATTGATGTGATTCACGTTACGGCAGCATATTTCAACAAACCAGGCAGTGCTTGGAATGTGCACCGGACGTCCATTGTATAGCCTTGTCTTGCCTTCGTGCTGCTTCTCGTCGGCGCAGGTGGTTTGGCTCCCATAATGGAGGCTACATTCTGGCCTGCACCATTTACACCAGAGCAAATTGTAAGTAGAACGATACCGATACTATTGGTTGCCTTCAGCTGGTTCGCGTACAGCCCATGCTTGAATTTATCGACTGTCGTCTTGTCTTGGGTGGCACAAGTCCGAGTTGTACCGCCTTGTCCGGGATGTGGCACCAGACACTTGTTATTTACACGTGCTTAGGGCTTCGGGGCACACCAAATATTGGGTGGGCCAAACCGATTTTTTTTAGTTCACACTTATTTCCAGGCAATATCATAGGGAAAATGAGGTCCAAGAAACTTGGGGAGGGGAGCGTGCAAGGGCAGCCCATCTCGTTCCCAGAGTGAATTTGCCGTGTAATTAAATTGCAGGATTTTTTTAAATCATTTCTTTTTTCAACTGCAATGCTTATGAATCTGGTTAACAAGATGCAACCACCAATTTCCTCTGCAAATGCATGCGTTCCAGTTGGGAGGCAAAATAACACAACACGTGGTTTGGAATTGAATAATATAGTAGCAGAGTAATGTTCAAAATAGCTGACTGGGAGAGGGTCACGGACATGACTGGGGGAGATGAAGTTCCCACCAGAGAAATATCCAACTGTTCGAGGTACTGCGCATTTTCGTAGTCTGGCCAGCATTCCCAACAGTACTCATCCAGGATTTCCCAACAGAGGGCTAGAATGGGCGAAGCTCCTTGGATTCCTACTCGGGGGCGCTCAAGGGGGATATCTTATATATTTATCTTTTGCTTGACAAATGAAGACCAATGTCCTCCACCCCAACAAGTATTCTAGAAAATAATGAGCTCATCCAGATAAAAAACGAAGGATCTTCGCCTATGATACCATCACCTCTCAAATAAAGACATGCCTATTTGAAAAGAAAATAGGTGTGTATAATTTTATCACCGTCTTTTGATCACGACTCATCGTGAATAAGATGATGCACTTTTTCTGTTCAGTTCCCTGAAGGACACGTGTTGCTCTCAAGAACACACTAGTGAAAAGACTGCAAAATATAAATCCACTGATATTTCCGATGGCTTTTTTGTTGTTGTTTACATTCATGTCGATTGTTGACGCCAGCGAAATATTTCTACTATGTCCACCAAGAGCCTCAAGAGCTCTCTTGTGCCATGCACTTTTGGAGCGTTTCCATCCAGCTGCATCTGTACAGCTCAATCTGTTACTTTAATTAGTTGAAATATGACTAATAATGCGTCTTTTTGAACAGTTTGATACTATGACACCAAATACGTGGTTGACACGCTTTCTGCACGTCTTGAGGGCAAATTGTTTAAATCGTGGCAAATGTGACGCACGTATCCAACTCGCCGCATTTATTACTGACGAAAGCTTGCTACGACTTGTTTACAATGTACAACCTTGATATGAAACAAAGTAAAGTAGTAAGTAGTAAATTAAAACTTACGTCAGTATAGTAAGTAGTAAAAACGTGTACGAAACAGGCTACTGTTGGGGGTGGCGGCGCCACCGCGCCGGCCGCGGTTCCCGAGCGGGCCGCGAAGCACAGAGCGGGACCCGGACACTCATCCAAGCAACGAGGAGGGACAAAGCCCGGCGCACCCTCCCGGCGAACGCCGCCGTGCACCTCAGTGCTGGTCATGTCGAGGATTGTCTGCCTGAGGAGAGACTGCCCAAGCTGGTGGTAGGGCAGACTGCGAAGCGAATGGTAATCCGGTTGAAATCCATTGCTGACTAAAGTAATGGATTTGAATCCGTTTAGTTTTCAATTCGGTGCGCAGGACTGGTATCATTATGGAGTGTCCAATACTATTCGTGCGCGCATAGCCTGTTGCCGAAGCCCTCTGAGCACTGCGCCGTGCGAGGTGATCGCCGATCGCGGGCCCGATTGACTGCTGATTCTGCAGTTTTTCTTTCTATTTTTAATTTTCGTGGGCCGACACCCATCGTCCTTCCCATATTTCTCTTCGAGTGGGGTGAAACCATACCTGATGACCATCGCGCGACCGGATTTCGTCATGATGCTCTCCTTCTCTTGATGTTTGATACTCTCTTTGGCTGACGCTATGGAAGCCCTTTGTGCCTCGCCGACCTCTGATTGTCCTAAGACCGCGACCAAGTCACCAGACCATCGCTCTACATGCCGCTGACCCATGCTCGGAACAGACCACGCCCTCACAACCTGACCCAGTCCAGTCCACCGAACACTCTTATGTAGTCGTCAAGCCTGTTGAGGAAATCGTCTCCTTCCATTGCGTTAACGTTTTCTGGCCAACCAAACAACTTCTCGCCATATGTTCCTTAGCTAATTCTGACATTAGGCGGTTTCACGCGTGCACTAGCGGGAAGGAATCGTCATGACATCCCAATGGCGGAGTCAGGCCATATGAATTACGTTGATCTGAAAAATTTTAAACCGGAGATTTCACCAATTTATTATATGACTAAACAGAGTAGGTTCAGTTACCTGATACCACAAGTGTTTGGACTAGTAACGGCTTGTGTATGCACAAACCCTGAAAAGGTACACCTACATCCGCGCCTGGGACGTCATCTAGTCGGAATTCTGGAAGTCAGACCCGGCGAGCCTGACTTCGGAAATAAACTCGATGACAACAGCTGTTTGTCGAATTCAGTGGTCTTCAAATGCCAAATGTTCCGAGTACTTGCCCACTCTGATCAATATCGCCAGCCAGCTTCAACTACAGTAAGTGATTGGCCCTTTATGATAGCTATGACGAATTATAATCCACGTTTAAAAATGACACGTTTGTACTCTGATTTCATCATTTACGACAAAAATATGTCAGGCAAGCCAACAAACAACTTTGTCTCAGTTGCGCATATTTTGAACGTTTTGCGGTCTTTGCGGTACTGTAGACAATTCATTCTTTGTTATTTCTTGCGAGTATGATATTCAAAGACAAGGGTGAATTGCCCCCTCCCCCAATAGGGGTTATTCAGATAGGAGTACAGCGACATTTAAAAACTGAGCCTTGTATGGTGCTGTACAGTGGACGCCATTGCAACTAAACAACCCGCTTGTAAAATGGAGATAATTTGATATTTTCGGGAGCGTCAAGATGGAATCGTACTATCTGGAAATGATGTATTTCCACGTTTATTCATAATACAAGTACTTAACAGCCATAAGATGAAACGTAAAAGGATAAAAATTCACCTGTACGATACATACTAACACTTCCTCCCTAATATTGTATGTTTGCTGGTAATACAACGGCAAGTTTGTTATATCCGGCAACTTCTGACTCCCGTACCATGGTTTTAAATGCGGCCAGATTGGCTAGTTGTTTCTGTTAATCGAATGCTTTTGAAAAACATTGCCGCTATTTGAATATATTGGCCAAGTTGTATATTGAATTTATTACCTTATAGTTAAAACTTCCAGAGCATTTCATATCCACAGATAAAGTACATATATTTCCATCATATGCCCTTCATACTAGACGAAGCCATGGACATTGCATCCCGGTGCTTATTGGCCGCCGTGAAATGGGCTATTGAAGCCCCTCATCAAAACCCCGAGCTCAAACTAAAGCCCTCCTCCGCACCACCACATTGCGTGGTAAGTTCGCCACAATCACTCCACTCCGACCCCAACACCACCAAGGGCACCATCTTCACGCCGGAGCTCCGCTTCATGTCAGAAGCAGATATTCCAGCGGAACTTAAGCCGAGGGGTGACCCGCAACCAATAAGTGACGTCACTTGTTTGAAGGTATGTGATCAAGGGCTGTACCCGAAATATAATACGCGTAATTTCAACCTTCCGAATCATTGTAAGGAGTGTCAATTAAAAAGCACATGCTGTGTATAATCATACCTTACATCCAACAAGCACGGATCGATATAGGCTTCATCACAACAAACGATATAAGGAGTCTCTTGAATAAATGTGTGCTCGGCTGCTTTGTCCGCTGCACATCTGGCCAAGCGAATAAATTACACTACGGATCCGGAGGTGGCGCAAATGACCTTTATGGTCCGGCACGCCTAAAAAAAATCACTCCCCCCCTACGGATCCGGACAAACGGGCAACT
>JAOTOM010002261.1:77500-96565 GCA_034440615.1 Ashinkailepas kermadecensis | reverse complement strand
GGCCTGGATATCGACGTCTCCACGTCCGACATCCAGAGCATCGTCCGCGGCATGGAGCGACATCTGCGTCGGTAGCGCAACGTTATCCTGGACCGTCGGGAGCTCTTCCGTTACAGCAAGTGGGCGGTGAGACATTCGATGAGTTCCTGATGACTGCGCGAAACCGCCCAATTTTGCGACTTCTGTTCGCACTGCACAGACTCGCAGCTCCGTGATCGCATCGTCACTGGTATCTGAGATGAGGACACCGTGCGTGCGCCTCTGAGCGAAAGCAATCTCACACTGCAATCAGCCGTGTGCGCCTGCCGTGCGCAAGAAAATGCCCGCGAGACTCGGCCGCCATGACTATCGGCCACGTGCAACCTTGGTCCGCATATCGTCGGAACTGCCCGTGCCCGTTGGGCGGCTGCCAGACACCCAGGCCCCGTCGGATAGACTCGCATCCGACGCTGGACAGGTGTCCCGCTTGCGGTCACCATCCGCACGCCGATGAGCAAGCTTGCCCTGTCCGCACGGCTACGTGCCACCAGTGTCATCATCGCGGCCATTTTCAGGCCATGTGTCGACAGTGTGGCGCCACATCTGGAACGCGCGGGCGTCGCAGCTCCAAACAAAGAGACCGGGACTCGGGCCATTATCGTGCGAACGTGTCCGACATTCGCGTTTATGGCCTGTCGTCCCGCAGCACACCTCGGGTTTGGCTGTTAATGACCATCATAATGGAGCCGGCTTAGCGCTCTGGACCCCGGGCAACGACGCAGACTTCTTGCATGGGTATCACACAGGTTGCCGACCGGAACGTCGACATGAGTCGTCTGTCTCCACCTGCGGGCAAACTGTATGCAGCCGGTGGACACGAGCTTCAATGCTATTGGATTGTGAAGCGTGACCTGACCTTGGGTGCAATCACAGCGACAGTGACCGTACACGTCGTACAGGGCCTAGACAGCGCGCTGCTGTCATGTCATAACTCCATCGCCCTCGGCATTCTATCACCGGACTTCCCATTCAGGTGGCGAGAGCCGCCACCGGCAGAACGCCAAAGGAAACCGTGCCGCCTCGCCGCGTGCAATCACAGCCGCCGCCGCGTGACGACAGCACTGTCCGGCGAGACGGGCTGTCACAGTCGCCAGATGGCAGCACCTCTACGAGGACGCAAGAGGAGGCGCCGGTGCGCCCCCGCGCCGAATAAAAATCAGCAGGAGCCAAATGCTGGCGCACAAATCGGATGACCCAGTGACCTGCTCTGTTCGCGGACCGCTCCCGACCTGGGACCCGGCTCTCGGGGAGCCTTCCCGGCAGCAACGAGCAGCTCACCCGCTTGAACAAGTACGCTAGGCGTGGCGCCCACCCGATGTGCACACCGCAGGAGGCGGTCTCCACCATCGGTGTCGGCGCGCGTTACTTCACGAAGCTCGACGCCCGATCGGGATACTTCCAGGTGCCACTAGACCCCGTGACCAGTACCTCACGGCTTCATTACACCGTGGGGTCGGTTCCGAATGCTACGACTGCCTCAAGGTCTCTCCGTTAGCGGATACGAATATAACGACGAGGTGACCAAGCCCTCTCCGGCATCAGTCATACGTGCAAAATCGTTGACGACGTGCTGGCACAGGACTGCCAGTATGCAGCACCTGCAACACGTCATCAAAATTTTGGAGCGGTGTGACGCAGTGGTCATCACGTTGCACCCCGGCAAGCTAGTGTTTTCCGAGCCGTCGGTTAGCTAGTGTGGCCATGATGTGACCGCCGACGGCTACACAGTCGACCATCGGAATGTCAAGGCCATCGCTCAGTTCCCTACACGTGCCAATCTCACCGATTTGCGCAGTTTCATGGGTCTAGTCAACCAACTGAGTGCCTTTTCGTCTGACACTGCGCTGGCAGCCGAGCCGCTGCGCGACCTGCTGCGGCCCCAGAACACATGGGCATGGACCGAGGCCCACACTCAGGCCTTCGAAGCAGTGAAACGGATGCTCATCTCGCCTCGAATGCTCGTGTACTTCAACCCGCCACGACCCACCGCCCTGCAGACCGACACCTCTCGGTTGCACGGCCTTGTGTGCGCCCTTCTCCAGCGTCATGACGAACAGTGGCGGCTGGTGCAATGCGGCTCACGATTCCTGTCGGCCACAGGATCGCGATACGCCGTAATCGAGCTGGAGCTCATCGCTGTGACCTGGGCCGTATGCAAGTGCCACTTGTTTTTGGCAGGCCTCCCGTCAATCGACGTTCTCACCTATCACCGTCCGCTGGCGCCCATCCTCAACCAGAGATCTCTGCCGGAGATCGACAATCCTCGGCTGCGACGCCTCCGCATGAAGCTCCTAGCGTACAGGTTCACCACAACCTGGCAGTCCGGTTGTGGTGCATCACTGCATCCCAGACGCTCTCGAGAGAGCCCCCGTAGATGACCTCACACCAGACCAGACCCCACCGGTCACCGGCCAAGATCCTTTACGGCCGTCCTATGTACTCAGCGGTTCCCATTCACCACCGTGCCTTCGCACCTGAGTGGCAGCGAGCCGCTGACGACTGTGACGCCCGCGCCGACTCGCTCCGGTAGGTGGTCCGTGACCGCTATGACCGAGCGGCCATGCCATTGCCCAGCCTGTGTGTTGGGGCTTCAGGACCCCACGACCGGATTGTGGGACCGGCGAGGCACTGTCGTAGGTGTAGGCAGAGGCCGTGACTTCCCAGTGAAGCTCCCCAGTAACCGCATCTATTGGCGCAACCGCCGCTTCCTGTGTCCATTCCGCCCGCTCGTTCCCGTGTGCACACCGCCGTGTCCGTCCGCGTCGCCCAGTCAGGCCGCGCCAACCCGCCCGCCGCGCACTGTTCGCTTTGCGGACGAGCTGACCGACAGCCGGCCACCGCCCCCACATCCACCGACCCGTCCTGCCCCCCGCCACAGCGGCAGGTGCTCTCACCGCCCCGCTCGCCTCCAAATCGACCCCAGCCTTCCCGCTTACGGGTAGCATTCGCCCACTCGCCAATACAATGTCCATATTGTGACGCATAGTGCTGTAGCCCGAGCTGTGGCGGCAGATTGTAAGGAGCCGACACCAACAGCCTGTCGTCGTCGTCGACTCGGAGGGGAGGTGGAAATGTGGAACAGTAGTCGGCACATAGCATAGTCAGGAACTTGGCATTTGCTTGACCGTGAACTTGGAGGGGAGGTGTTGTGCGTGTATCGCATGTGCGGAGCGCGAGCCGTGGTTTGTGGTTATAGCACCATAGACGTCTACGGACGCGCGCCTCACTCCCGACTGTTCGCCCGGACAGAGCCAGTCGCGTCAGAGCAGGGCCATAGTCAACAGCGTGTGTAGCCAGACCGTGCATAGTGAATACAGAGAGACTGTGGTCTTACAGTGCATTGAGAACAGACGGTGAGGACTGAGTGTGTTCTACTACATTTTCCAGGGCGCATTGCGCCCACTATAACTCGCAGTCGGACGGAACCAGAAGAGTGCAACTTCCCTTAGCATACTTGCACTGGGACAGGTAACCCTAGTGAGAAAAACAATTCCATGGGATTGGTATTTATTCTCCATGGGACATATGGGATCCCATCCATATGTCCCATGGACGAAAACCTGGATTGTCCCATGAGCAAAACCAAATCCCATTGAAATATACAGAATCCCACGGAAAAACCAGAACAATCCTATCGCAGAATTGGGACAGTTCCGTATAGCGTACCGGAACACCGTCACGACTTTTAGGAGCCCGATCCCTCAGGCATCCACGAGGCTTCCCCTTTTTCGGCAACCGTGCTTAACATGCCCAGAGACTGGTCTAAGAGATTTCAAGTGCGGTATAGCGACCTGCACCAAGACCAACGAATAATTAATTAATAGCATAATCAGTAATGCAGAGACTCAATAGGTCAGGTAATATACGTGATTCTGAAACAGCCAGAACAGTGGCTCGAAAGGCATTGACAATTTCTTCACAATGGGGGACCAATCATCAGCTGACGCTACTTCGATCATCACTGTGTGATTGGCAGTTGGACGCCGGCCGGCCTGTTTGAATCTTTTTGTGTCAGATCCACACGGGCTGGCCTTCTATCTTACGAACATTACAAGACAATAGTCAATGATATTGAATTCACGGACACGGGAGAAACTATAGTGTGGTGACGATGATGATGGTTGTGCGCTTGAGGGCAGGCCAAGAACCTGAAAAGGAATCGCGAAAAGCATGGACCATACTACCTACGTATGTGAACTGAATCCGAAGCATTTGAAGTGATGGCAAGTGGACAATCGTTAAGTACACAAAATTGTGATAAACTGATGTGGGTGATGTGATAGGCTTATAGCGACATATTGTAGGATTGTCAGTAGTGCATCTAATTTGGTAGCTGATGTCTAAATGGAATGATATTGCAAGCTGGAACTGGTGATTTGGACAGCTGATTATGATTGTGATAGGCATATATGCAGGTACCTAGGTAAATTTTCAGCTCAAGGTAATTTTCGATTTCTTGGAATTTCCTTTTCTAATGCAATGCTCATGAATGTGATTGTGATGTGAGAACTCATTTCCTTTGTAAATGCATACTTTTCAGTTGGGAGGCAAAATAACACCCACGAAGGGGCTTGGAGTTGGGTAATATAGCATGAAAAGTAATGTTCAAAATCAGGAAAAATGCAACATAACCTAGCCTAGCCTAACCTTCCATGCAAGAAAACGTTTTAATGGAAAATTTCTGAACATTTGCTTCTCGATTTTTTAAAAAATTTAAAACACCTAAGCCAAACTAAAGTGAACCTAACCTAACCTGAGCTGTTTCTGAAGGAATTTTTTTTTTTTTTTTAAACTGACTTCAACTAACCTAAACTACCACAAACTGCTTTTGACGAAAAATAAGCTCTAATTTTTGTATTAAATATACCAGAAAAAAAAACATTTTTTGATATTTGTTTTCTAGCTTAGAAAAGAGCCTTTTCACTAGGGAAGTCACAACATACCATTTGCATCCTAACTAATGGTTCAGCAACGACCTAGTTGGATCATTTTAAGAGCTCCGTGCAGCTATGAGCGTGGCGGTCGAATTTGCGGAGTTGGAACCATCTGAGGGAACTTGCTTTCCTCTCGCTTCGTTTGATTGCGATTTATAGGTGGCAAAATGCGCTCCGGAAATGATCCTGTTTGGAACATCAACTTAACTGGTGACCGTGAGAAGTCAAAGTTAAAGTTGTGATCGTGTGGCACCGCTTGAAGAGTATTTTTGCATTGGCATTGTACTTGTATCCCACATACGGAAAACGTTATCGAGGGGGAAAAATTTGGTAACGAGGTCCTTGGTGACCTCTGGAGGTCAACCGTTGCGTTGTCTTGAATAACGGAATTGGGGCTTGTCGACTTATGGGGCATGGGATCTTCTTTATGGATTACAGCGGAAGTTCAGGCGGTGAATCTGAAGGTAAAATAACGGCGATTCCATTTTGCACCAATAATTGTTTGGCGAACATCGTAACCTGAGGCTAAGGAGTATGGGATATACTCAAAATGGCATGTCATAACGTTTGCCGTCCCGGCGCATGCATTTTAGTGGACATTACGTTCATCTAGCGCCGGTTGAATTTCGATAGAAATGCATTCTCGAAATGGCCCCGTTTCGACAATAATTCTTAATGGTATATATACATATACATACATATATATATATATATATATATATATATATATATATATATATATATATATATACACATATATATATATATACATATATTTAGATATGTATATATATATATATATTTAGATATATATATATATATATATATATATATATATATAAATATATAAACTTATATATATATATATATATATATAAGATCATTCATCTACTGATTATGCGAGCATGTTCCTTACCAACTTTTGCATAGCCGGTACCTCCTCTGTACTGCTGCACTGATCCAGCTGGATTTGTGTGCGACGTGCCGTATCGCCAGCGCCGACCGCGATTGGAGTACGACTGAGATGGGCAGACGGCAGCGTGGCGCCGGCGCTGGACCGCGTTGCCTGGTTACCGGCGAGTGACAACAGGTTGCCACGACAGCGGACACGTCACCGGACAATCGAACTACACTGCTGGAATCCGATGGAATCCGGTCAGGACGTTCGGCCCTCCCGTATTCTGCTGCCCGTGCAAATCAATTGTTTTGATTGGAAATCATCTGAATGATGTCTCATGCTCCTACGGCCAAAGCTTGGACGCAGGAGCAAGTGGGGCGTGCTGGAGAGCCATGGCCGATTTTCGGAACTTGAATCATTAGCCTTATGAGAGCATGGTTCAGTGTTAGAATGTTGGTTTTCATGAAGTGTGTGATGTAGACAACATGATAGTAAAATGTTGTCTTCGTCACAAAACGATGCCATTTAAGATGTCTTTTAACTCCTCTAAGCTCAATCTGATACCCACAGGGTGCTTTGAATCGCAGCTTTTCGGTCTTTCTGGGAGAAACGATGTCTTCGCTTTCAACGACTTCTATTGTATGTTCAGACCACAACAGCGAATCACATTACCTGGCATTGTATGATGTAATGTGCGCATATTAGTGTCCGCAATAGTAAGAATGTGTACACTGGCGGATCTAGCCCACCGGTTTAGGGGGGGAGGCAACTTTCGGTTTTCGGCGTCAGCCCCCCCCCCCCCTCCACAGTGGCGTACTTAGGAATTGCATCAGGGGAGGGGTCGAACGGATTTGGAGGGTGCCGATTCTCCCACTATTTTGGTTAAAAGCACCGGATTTCGACCACTATTTGGCAAAGGGGCCCGTTTTAAAAAATAATAATTAATGACCACATAATTTCCTGTGTAGAGGCCCCAGCCTACCTCCACCGTTTCTAAGTTACCGGATTTTTGTTCTTATTTACCAAAACGTTCACGTTCACATTCAACATCTTGTACCACGTCAACGTTCGTGCACGTGTACACACTGACGGATCCAGGGGCGTCGAGTTGTATCCTTTTGTGGGGGCCATGGCCCCCCCCCCCCAATGTTGATCTTGGCCCGCCCAATGTTGATTTTGGGCCCCCCCCCAATAACCCATGCTCTTTTTATGCTGATAAAAAAGTTAAAGGAAAAAAAACAAAACAAAAAACACCATGGCCATGGTACATAGAAAATGTAGTTGATGTTAGCCTGCACATTTTATACGTACCGAAAAGAAACAGACAGGGGCGTCGATTTGTATCCTTTTGTGGGGGCCATGGCCCCACCAATGTTGATCTTGGCCCCCCATGTTGGTTCCCCCCCCAATCACCTATGCTATTTTATGCTGATAAGAAAGCTAAAGGGACAAAATGAAAAACACCATGCTAAGTAGAAACATTTATGTTAACCAGCACATTTTGTACTGAAAAGAAACAGATTTGGATTAGATAGTGGACTGACCCTCCACCTTTTGCTGAAAAATGTAAAATTGTGTGAACAATTGTGTGAAAAAATTGTGTGAAAATGTAAAAAGAAAATCTGCTAAGCAACTAAACAACAATTGCATGGTCATACTGATGTTTGTACACACCACCAATGGCAAAACCACATGCATATCAATATGGAGTTTTAACATGATTAATTCCATTCTCAACATCCAGTCATTGTCAAACTTGCATGCAAATCATGGTTATCATTGAGATTGTGGATATACAAACTATAATTATATTTAGTAACCTACCCATCACACCATCAGCTTGATATTTACCAAGGTAGGTACCTACCTACATGCCCAATTATGGGGCAAGCCAATCTCAAACTGAACCAACAAAATCAAAGTGTGAGCCAATCTGCCAGCCTATGAAAACATGAGAGAAAAGTCAGTAAGAAGCCGTATGGACACCTCATTATAATTGATATTCCTGAAAAATAATAGGTATTAAGCTATGGCCACACATGACTTCCTAAACAAACCCTATAAAGTCATACAATACCCAAGGCCACAAGACCGTTATCTGGCAGCGCGCATTTGTGCCACCCACTATTACATTAGAAGGTACACCAAAGCTCGCCTTCAAGCTTTGGTGACGTCATAGTTATTTTTATCTTACATTGCAGAAATTGGTAGCATCACGCGTGTTTCAATTTCACTGCGCATGAGACAGTTAAAGCATTTTTCAATTTTCAATTTTCAAAGTTTAAAGAACCTAACACAGCCAAACCTAACCTATCATAAGTTGCTGTTGAATAAAAAATAATTGGTAAATTTGCAGTTTAAGGTGATTTTTTTGTTGTTTGAATTTTTCTTCAGAATACCATGTTCATGACGGTGACCTAAGATGATGGGACCACTTATTTTCGGTGAAAATTCATTTTATTTTAATTTGAAGAAAACAATTTGACAAATTTTCCAACTTACAACAAACCTAAACCAACCTACCCTAACCAAACCTAACCCATTTGTTTGCTTTATGGTGACAAATGTGTGTAAAAACTTTTCTTGGTTGGTTGGTCGGTTATTTGGATTTACGGCCGCATCGACTGCGTTGGTCATACAGCGCCCATACAACTTTTCTTGTTCCCACCTTAAAGCACAATAATACCCAAAAGTTTCCCCAAAATATTTACAAGCATGTTCACAAAAAATATATTTTTTTATTCAACAGCAGCTTAGGTTATGTTAGGCTCGGTTAGGTTTATTTTTTAAGGTTCATAATTTTCAGAAAATAAATTAATTGACATTTTAAGTTTTTAAAATAAATTTTGTGTTCTCAAAAGATAACTTAGGCTAGGTTAGGTTAGGTTGTGTTGCATTTTAAAAAACATTCATGTTTATGCCATGTTACCGAACTCAAAGCCCTTTTTGGCATTATTTTGCTCACAACCTGAAAAGTAAGCATTTGCACAGAAAATAAGTGGGTCTAATCATCTTAGTCACCTTCATAAACATGGTATTCTGCAAAAAAATTGTTTAAAAAAGAGCACCTTAAACTGCAAAGTTACCAAATAATTCGCAATTTGTGGGGGAAACCTTTTTTGATTTTTTTTTGAAGTTTTCCAATTTGAAAAGCCTAAACTAACCTAACTTAACCAAACCTAACCCATTTGTTTGCTATATGGAGGCAAATGTGTGTAAAAACTTTTGTCTTGTTACCACCTTAAAGCACAATAATACCGTTTTGGCTAGGTTAGGCTAGTTTAGTTGTTTAACTTGGAAAACAAAATTACAAAATTTTAAAAAATAAAATAAAATCGGAAATTTTCCTTCAAAAGCAGCTGACATTAGGTTCCGTTAGGTTGGGTTCGGTTGTTCAATTTAGGAAATTTTCCGAATATATATTGCTTAATTTTTGTTTCTAATTTTTTCTCCAAAGCAGGGGCCTCGATTTGTATCCTTTTTTGGGGTCCATGGCCCCACCAATGTTGATTTGTCCCCCCCCCCCCAATAGCCTATGCTATTTTTATGCTGAGAAGAAAGTTAAAGGAAAAAAAAAACACCATGCTACTTACAAAATTTAGTTTGTGAATTACATTGAACGCTTCGGACTGATTGATCGTGACGTAACCAGTTCGATATAGCCCGATTCCTATGCTGTACAGGGAGCTGCTGCGATTTCCGAAAAACCATATATCGGATTATATTGCGCCATTTCGCATGATTCTGGCACCGAAAAAGGATCGCTTCGCTTTCTGTCACCAATCTATCTACCACTTTTGCTCTAGCAATCGAAACTATCGCGGTATATAGCGTCAAAGTATTTTTTCTTGCACACTGCCCAACCCGCATTCCAAACTTCGGGCAGTTACGCCCAGCCGTGTGGCGCAAAGGTATGAACTCAAACTCGAGATCCAGAGTTGGTGGGTTCGAATATCTCCAAGAACCCTGCTTTTTCAGCCGCATTATTTTGCATTTTTAAATTAGGTAGGAACATTACTGCGTGCCATCAAACATATTGAACACGCTAACTGCAATCTTAATCCTTGGCAACGCGGTACATAGTTTATCGTCGCTTTGCCGACGCTTATTTACCGACGCACCCGAGCAGAAATCGGGCATATTCCAAATTCGGTGGAGAAATTCGGCGCAGCCTGGCAATCGCACTCGTGACGTCACAGCTCAGAAATATGGGCCTATGGCGGCTGCAGAAGTGACAAACACCTGCTTGTAAGTTATATAAGGTCAAAACTCATCACCAAATGTGTCTGGACAGACTTGATAGACACTAGCGCGCATTAAATTGCCACAAATCGTGTTGAGCGTTCCTCAGAACATCCAAAATCGTAACATCCAAAGAAATAATTCCAGTTACAGAAATTCCAGCGCCTAAAGTCTAAATTTGAAGTTACGGGCGACAAATGTGACGGAGGTGAGACATTTATGGTACAATTGCACGCAGTGTTTAATCCGGAGGCCAATCTCATGTGACGTCGTACTGATTCGTTTTTTGTACTTCGCACATTCTGATGTATCTGCAGATTGATATGATTTTAAATAGTGAATAAATATCTTGCTGATATTTAATTCCCAAAGGAACAGTAGTTGAAGAAGTTTGCAGGTAAGCTTAAACAAGCCCAGTCCATGTCTTTTTCTGATTTGTATTCAGGGTTTCCATGTTAATCTCACATAACTACCACGTTTGTCTTCAAGAAGAGCTGTTTTTAGTTTACTTTTATTAATATTTTCATTCCACTGCTCTTAGTGCTTTTTCTGCCCAGGATTGGGGCACATAGTGTTGCATTTCCGTCCAGGGGTTGGCACAACTTTTGGTAAATTTACAGCTTAAGGTAATTTCTGATTTCTTGAATTTTTTTAATGCGATGTTTAGGAAGGTGATGCACATGATGTTACTGCTCATTTTGGTAAATTTGTGTTTTAAGGTGTTTTATGAATTCGTGGAATGTATCATTTCAATGCAATGCTTATGAATGTGTGACTGATGAAAGAAATGTGACTCAGATGATGGCACCACTCATTTTCCATACAAATGCCTACATGTCAGGTTGTGAGCAAAATAACACCAAAAAAGGCTTTGAATTAGGTGACATAGGGTAAGATATTTTTTTAAATAAAAATAAATGCAACATAACCTAACCTAACCTAGCCTAACCTCCCTTTGGAGAAAAACAACCAAAACATGAAGTTGTAAAAATTTCAAGCGATGTATTTTTTACAATACAAAATGTAACACAACTTAACATTTTGAAATGTAAAAGAACAATAACATGTTGAAAGTACTATATTTTCAGGAATGGAACTGATAACATTTTCTGTGTTATAAGTTTGCAAATAAGATCTACATCATATGTGTTAATAAATATGACAAATTCATAGAAATGCATACACCGGTTTGTGGACAAGACGTTATTCTGATGATTTCTGATGTATTGGAAAATGACAAATGTTTCATGATAGAAGCAGGGGGAGAGTGATTTTTTTTTAGGCGTGCCGGACCATGAAGGTCATTTGCTCCGCCTTTAAAGCGAGTACGTTACCTGTGTGTCTATAAAGCGAGCGTGTGTGATTGGGCAAGTGGACATTTACGTTAAGGAATTTTACGTTAGTTTGCGTGATATTTTAGGTGCTGAAGGCGATGGTCTGGGTTGGGGACAGTTTCCCGTTGTTTAAATGGTTTAGTTTTACTTTACTCCTCCACAAAATAATTTGTAGTTTTGGGTGGGGTTGGGGGTGTTGTGAGAGTGACGAGAAGTTGATTTTGCCAGGGTGCCGGCTTTAGCCTACTCTTATCGAAGAGCACCGAGTGATCTTTACCGTGCGAACAAGGAGGTAATTGTTCACACCGCCTATCACGCCGGCTGCCGCGGTTTAGTTGTTAGTAGCGGGTTAGTCTAAGCATGCCATGCAGGGTTGTCAGTTGGGTTAGTAAGGTGTTTTGCAATTCGGCTCTTCTATTTCCGCTGTTCCTCTGGGTAGCCGTTTACGTTATGAGTTGCTAGGCAAATCGGCTCATCTACGTCCGATGGCTCCTCTGGGTATTCGTTTTACGTTATGCTAATTTTTATTTTTATTTTTCGCTTTTGTTTTCCTAAAGCAAGTCGGTTCATCTACTTCCGACGGCACCGCTAGGTAGCCATTTATTTCTAATTGAGAAGCAAATCGGCTCATGTACGTCCGACGCCATGCGGGAATGGCTATTTACGTGTTTCCTTCGAGTGTTTCGCGGTCATGCATTGCGAGTTGATGTGAGTGTTGGTGGTGTGGTGCCTACAATGCCCCTGCTAGTTGTGTGGCATACAGATATTCAAATAGCAATTGAAGGAGTTCTGGGTGCTTGTCACCGATAAGCGATGGAAGCGATAAGGTGATGCCCTCTTTTTGGCAGAATGCCTTAAGTGGTTGTCTTTGGGAGCTAAAGCAACTACATTCTAGCAGGATGTGGCTTATGCTTAACGTGGTGTTGCAGGTGCCGCAGTGTGGTGTTGTGTATTGGTCACCCTCCAATTGAGGCTGTGTTAGTTTTGTGCAACCGGTTCTAAGTCTAGTGAGGATGACCTCTTTTTGTCGGTGAGATTGATTTGATGAGTTCCATGTACCTATTGTTGGTTTGATGGCGTGGGTGTGGTTGGATTTGTGTTGTGTTGAGTTGTGTTGTGTCCATTTGTTCTGTTGATGTTGGCGAATGTGGCGTTGTAGGAGTGCTTTGCAGTCGTCTACCGAATATTCCATGCTAGTGTAAGTGTTCAATGCTAAGGCTTGCTTTGCGAGCCGATCTGCTTCTTCGTTACCTGGGATGTTGGCGTGGCCCGGAATCCAGAGGAAAGAAAAGTTTAACTTTACGTTATGGGCCACGAATTGTTGGATTATATCACTGAAGTGATGTGGACAGTCGTGGGTGTTGGTAATTGACTGGAGGACAGATTTGGAGTCTGAGCAAATTACTACGTTTCTAGCTTTACGTCTCTTGAGACTGGTGATGGCGGCCAAAATGGCCACTGCTTCAGCGGAGTAGATGGAAAAGTTATCCGGTATACGCTTTGAAAGTCTGAGACCTGCTCCAGTGATGCCGATGCCTACCTTTGCCTCGTGTTTCGACCCATCCGTGAATACCAGTGATTTGTGTTTGTTGTCATCGGCGAACTTGTGGAAGAGGCCAAGAATTTCCGCCGATGTGATAGTGGATTTCTTTTCCGATATCAAGTACTCGACCTTTGGTTGACTGAAAGTCCAAAATGGCCTAGTGGGCGGTCGAGTTGCAGTGGATGGCATTGCGAAGTTTAGATCTGAGAGAGCCGTGGAAATTTGAATGCTATATGGTGGAAGCTTGCGCGCAAATCGGCTCTTGTCGTATCTATCATGCGTAAAGCAGCGCTGTGCTGGATGATTTTTGATGGACTTGATTTTGATGTGATAGCGGCACAGCTGTTGTGTCCTCCGGTCGTGGAGTGGGGGAGTGTTTGAGTCCACTAGTAGACTGGCTATCGGTGTGGTGCGAAGGGCCCCTGTGGCTGCTCTGATGCAGCTGTTTTGGATGATTTCTAATTTTCGGCTCTGGCTTTCTGAAATGGTGGCAAAAATGATGCTGTTGTATTCTAGGATGGGTCGTATGATTGATGTGTACAGTCGTAGTAGTGTTTTCCTGTCTCCGCCCCAGTCTGTGCCTGCAAGTGCTCGGAGTATGTTGACGCGCTTCGCACATCGCTTTGAGATGGTGGTGATGTGGGTGTTGAAACTGAGTTTTTCGTCTAAATGTACTCCTAAGAACTTGAAGCATTTCACCTGTTCGATGGCCTTGCCATCGATTTTAAGTTGAGTTTTGGGTGTTGGGCGGAGACGGCTATATGTGACGGTGGCCGATTTTTCTGCGGACAGGGTTAAGCCCCAAGTTTTGCACCACTTTGCAATGTGGTCTAGTCCTGCTTGAATGGTTTTTTCCCCTTTAAGGAAGCATTGTGATGTTGTCCAAATGGCTATGTCGTCGGCGAAAAGTGAGTACTTAAGTGAAGTGTCAGTGTAGTCAGCAAGTATGTCGTTGATCATGATGATGAAGAGGCTCGGTGAGAGCACGCTCCCCTGAGCCAGGCCCTGCTCCTGTGTTGTGGTGTTTGATGTGACACTGCCGCATCGGACCTTAAGGGTCCTGTCTCTAAGGAAGTTGAGAATAAAGTGTGCCATGTGTCCGCGTAGGCCTATCTTGTGGAGTTTGTGTGCCAGTGCGGATTTGTGTACTCGGTCAAATGCGGCAGTGATGTCCAAGTAGGCAGCTACTGTTGTGCGTTTGATGCGTAGACCACTTTTTATGTCATGTACTAATCTAATGAGATTGTCTGTGGTTGATTTTTGACGCTGGAAGCCGCACTGAAATTCGTCGAGCAGGTCGTTGTCTCTCAGAAATTGCCTCAATCGTGTGTTGACCATACGTTCGACTAACTTGCTGGCACAGCTAGTGAGTGAGATGGGTCTATAACCTTTTGGGGTGGAGTGATCTTTGTGCGGCTTTGGCAATGGAATGACTACGCTCTCTCGCCAGGATGCGGGAAACGTGTCGCTTTCGTACAGTTCATTTATGGACGCTAGTAGGTACGTTAGAGAGTTTTTGCTAAGTCGTTTAAGAAACTGGTAATGGATGTCGTCCGGCCCAACCGACGTGTTTCCACACTTGCTGAGGGCAAGGTGTAATTCGTGCATAGTAAACGACTGATTGTAGATCTCTCTATTGCTAGAGCTGAAATTTGCTTTGGAGGCAAGGGCGTCTAGTGCGCTTACTATAGTGGTGTCGTAGTTGCTGTTGCCAGATACGCTGGCGTAGTGTAGTTTAAAGTGGTCTACGACTTGTTGTGGGTCAGTGATGTGCTGTCCTTTCACCGTCAGCTGGGGGAATGGGCCTGGTGGTGGGCGTTTCAGGTTGAAGCGCTTCATCAGGTCCCAGATTCTGCCGGTAGGGGTGAACCTATTGAATTGAGAAGCAAAAGCCTGCCAACTGTTTTGTCGCGCTGTTCGAATTGTGTACGGGCAGTGTTTTTGAGATTGTCTGTATGCTGAGAGGTGTGCTTCGCACACGCATCTTTTGAATTGTTTGTGGGCACGACGCCGTGCTGCGATTGCCCTTTGACAGTCCGGAGTCCACCATGGCGTAGATGCCTTTTTCCTAGGTTTGTTACTTTTTGGAACTGAGTCTCGTGCTGCTGAGCTGATGGCCCTTAGGATTGTCTCGATCTTACTGGTCTCTGGAGTTGTTAGGTTGAGGTCCACCTGCTCCTCGAATTTAGCCCAGTCCGCTCTTTTCAAGTTCCAGGATTGTCTAAATAGCTTTGTGTGGTGGATAGCGTCCGTGCTGAGCCTAATTGAGATTGGGTAGTGGTCGCTCAGCCCGGGTACGTCTGAAACTGACCAGTCAAAAAGTGAGCTAAGTCGTTGGGAGCAGCACGTTAAGTCAATGCAACTGTCCGATCCTCCTAAGGTCGGGTTGTAGCGGGTGGCGGCCCCGGTGTTAAGAAGTACTAGGTTGTGGTCCGAAATAAACTGTTGAATTTCGCGTTCTCTAGTGTCAGTATGGTCGCTTCCCCAGGAGGGGTGTTTAGCATTAAAGTGTCCCATAAGGAGAACTGGTGGAGGGGCCTGAAGCAGCAAGTCGCTCAGCTCCTGTGGTGTGGGGGTTTTAGCTGACGGCGAGATGTATAGTGAAATGACTGTGGTTTGGCAATGGGCAATTTTGAGGCTGACTGCTACGCAATTCAGGGGAGTATTTAACGCTACTCGACGGTGGGGTATGCTGTTTGAAATGAGTATGGCTGCACCCCATTTCCTATTTGGGCCGTTTACGTTGTCGACGTGCCAAGTGTAATCTGGGATTTTGTTCCAGGTGGAGTCAGAATCTCGAAAGTGAGTTTCTTGGAGCGCAGCTAGTAATGGTTTTTGTTGCAAAAATTCAGATTTGAATTCTATGAACTTGCCTGGAAGGCCTCCGGTGTTCCACTGCAGAAAAAGTCCCATTGTCAAACGCGCTTAGTGACTGTTGGTGTTCCTATACTGGGGTGGTGTCGGTGTCGAGTTGGGGGGAAAGGTTGAACCGGTGAACGGAGAGAGGGTTGGGAGGTGATCCAGGCAGGAGCGGTAGCCTGGACCTGGTCGCACGGGTTCTGGGGGGTGATTGGGTAGAGTGGTGGCGTGATTTGCGCTTGGGAGGCGCGGTGGGTTCGGGTGGGATTCGTTGGTCTGGAGTGGTGGGTTCGACGGGCTTTGAAGGAGTGGTAGGTTCAGTCTGAGTGCTGGCCTCAGACGAGGGTTTGGAGTGGGTTTGGGTGGGTGTGCAGGAGGTGGTGGGAGGTTCGGTTTGGCAGGAGGTGGTGGCCGTGGACTTGAGGGTTGTCTGGGTGGGTGTTGTGGTGGCCTTGGTTCTAGGCCTTGGTTTGGGCCGGCCGGATGGGTGTGGTTGCGGCCGAGGCCCTGGTGGAGGCAGTGGAGGGAAGGCTTCATGGTGGCGAGGTGGGCCCTGGCCGGTTCGAGGAGGTGACGCGAAGGGGTAAGGCCAGGTCCTGTGGGGGATGGGTGGGTACCCGTGGGGGATGGGGTGGGGACCATGTCTGGGTCTGAAGTGTGTTGGCGGAGGGATGAGGCGGGGTGGATAGTGGGATGGTGGTGGGCATGGGCCGGGTCTGAGATGGGGTGGGAGGGGTAGAAGGCCCATTCCTCGGTGTGGTGGATGTGAGATGCCGGGACGCTGGTGGAAATGGTGTGGGAGGAGGCCGGGTCGAGGGTGAAGGGGCTGTGGGTAAGGGCCAGGTCTGAAGTGGAGTGGGTGTGGGAGGAGGCCAGGTCCTGGGTGGGGTGGAGTGGGAAGGAGCGGTGATCGGTGAGCTCGAGGGGCGGTGGGCCGGGGAGGTCGGGGATCGGTGGGGCGGTTGAGACGGGGGTCGGAGGGGCGTTGAGAAGGGAGGTGTGCCGGGCTGCGGGAGCCGGCTGCTGGTGGGGTGGTTGGGTGACTGGGAGCTGGTGTTGGTGGGGGTGTGGGTTTAGGTGTGGAGAGCGTCGCTGCGTAGCTTCGCCCTTCGGTAGGTGCGGTGTCGAGAGGTGCAGTTGTGGCTATGCGAGTGTCAGTGGCGGTGTGGCGTAGGTGCTGTTGTGCTGTTGCGTGCGGCACCCGATGTGTTGCCGCATACCGGCACACCTCCCTCTCGTATGCCCACTTGGGGCAGCCGGGGTCGGTGGCGGGGTGCGGCCCATCACAGCATGCACACTTCCTTTCGGAAGAGTTGCAGTCGGATGCCGCGTGGTGACCGGCGCACTGGCTGCATCTGGGAGTTGGTGACGCGCATGCGCGTTCGCCATGTCCATAACGCAGACAGAACCGGCACCGTAGTGGTAGAGGCACGTAGAAGGCAAAGTTAAAATACTTAGACCAAACAAATTTCACGCCACTTCTCTTGAAAATCTCACTGTGGCCAAAACGTCGTGCCGAGCCCCACAAGTTGCAGCTGGCTTCCCATGACCAATATATACCCGGAATGTCACCTTGCGGACGCAAAAATTGCGTCAAGGATCCACAAATAAGAAGCCGTCGGACGCCGGAAAAGAAACCTGTTGGGGCACCGGAAAAAACGCACCGAGAGCCCGAAGAATCGTACCGGGGTCCAAAATAGCCTGCAGGGGGCTTATAAAAATAGACTTCACCACAAAAACGACAAGGAGACTCCATCGAATCGACCAGAGCACCGGAAAATTCAGAATGGGTCCCGAAAGAAAATTATCCGAAGGGCCTTTCTACTCTCGATCGTGCAATCTGCGGAAAAAACACGTTGAGCAGCCGCAGTGGCGTACTAAAGGGAAAATTCCCCTCCTAATGTTAGGCACCAAGGAAATACTTTCACCCATCGTCATCACTGTTCAGGTCTGCTGTGCTCTGATGCTCCATCAATGCCGGTGTGTTTTAGCCTGCATCTGATCGCTGAAGTATTTTTATTTAAGTGTTTGTTGGTGTGTGGAGTGAGGAGGAGGGTAACGGTGACGGTGACGGTGACGATAGATCCGAGCCCACTATATGGCACTGCAGTCGCATGCTTTTACTCAGAGTTGTTATGTTGACGTGTACTGAGCACTGCTCTTTTAATTATGTGACTTGACCAGTTATTGGACGATTTTCTCCGTTGGTGAGGATGCTGAATAAACATAAACATAAACATCGTCGAATAAAAAATCGAATTTCTGAGATCCGAAAATACAGTGGGCTAAATCCGATGAGTTTGTTTTTTTTTTGGGGGGGGGGGTGTCTAGTGCGTTGGCACTTCGGGCCCCCCCAATGTTTTTCAAAAATCGACACCCCTGGACGCATCTGATTTTGTCAACTCTTGCGGTAAGCAGAACTTGAGCAGCATGGAACCCTCGATGTGTGTCAGAATCTACTATGCTACCATATTGGCTTCCAAACAATCATTAAAAAATACCTTTAAAATTGGAGATATTTTCATCCAGACGGCATTTTTTAACCTCGGCAAAGGTTACTGCATTTTAATTTAGTTTACTTCTGTTGGTTTAGGGGGGGAGGCACTAAGGTCCCCTTTTAAGCGCTTCGGGGGGTGGGGGCATGACCAGAATGGCCCCTCCCTGGATCCGCCAGTGAATGTGTATGATGCTTACACACGATACTGTTAGCAACGACGCATGGCGTCTGCCTAAACACATCTCGAAGCACGACATAAAAAAAAATATATTGTGGAAGGGGTGTGGATTCTGACTCACTAGGCAGGGTATAGCTTTGTATGCGTTTGGGGACGGCACGTGCTTCCTCTCACTCGAACGTTGGCTGTGTCCTTCCAGTAGTTTCAACTTTCAACATGGGACCCTATGTGGTATGCTTCCCCAATCCATTTGGATCCGCCCATTGCCTTCATGCATTGTGCCCTCCCAATATTTTTAGAAACTTGCACCTATGTCACTTAGGTGGGATGTACCACCTGTTTTGCATTAACAATTAATCACCGACATTGCGTGAAAAGAAGCGACTTGCCAATCCCAAAGTTTTGGATGTTCCTACGCCTTCCAAATGCAGGTTTCATACACTGTGCAGTTACCTGTATGATCAACCCAAGCCATGACAAAACACCTCTGAAATTGTCCCACGTAATCTACATTAACAAGTGCATAAAAGGAGAGTGTGGG
>JAOTOM010002261.1:0-72500 GCA_034440615.1 Ashinkailepas kermadecensis | reverse complement strand
AGTGCGCGGTATTTTTGTTTTTGGACCATGTTGCTTTTTGCGGCCCCAGCCTGTTTTCAGGCCCTTGTGCGGTCGTATGGCCCCTGTGTGCCTTGAGAGCTTCCGGTGTTTTTGTTGTTGTTTTTTTAGAGTTCCAGGTATATATAGTTATGGCTACAACGCATGTTTTCGGGCCCTGTCGCTTTTTGCGAGACTGCGTTTTGGAGGACCAGTCGCATTTTCGGTCCCCGTTGTGCTCTTAAGGTCCCGCTGTGTTTATTTGAGGCTTCTGACGCACATTTGTGGGGCCCCAGTACGATTTTGGGGCTTCGGTGCGATTTTTCTGGGTACTAGCGCGACTTATCGCGCCCAGGCGCGTGGTTCCGGGACCCAACGCCAGTTATCTGGGCTCAACGCGATTTTTGTGGATCTCTTCTGAATTTTCTTTAAATTCCGAATCCCGGCCTGATTTTTCGAGTCCCTGGCGCCATGTTTTTGTATCTCACCTCGATTTTCTTCGAGCTCCGGTATGTTTTTCGATGCTGTACGCGATTTGTCAAGGCATCTGATGACATGTTCGGTGCTCCAGAACCATTGTCCTGACCCGACTTTTTACGGAATCCCTCCTTATTTTGGAGGGCTCCGGCTATATTTTTCGGATACCGATGCGACTTTCGGGGTCACACGCTGCCTATGTGGGGCCCTAGACGCCAATTGTTGGCAGCCCCGACGTTAATTTTTGATGCTCAGACCAAATGTTTGGTACTACCGATAGGAATTGTGGATCCGAGCGCGAAATTTGGTTGGACCGGTTCGAGTTTGCGGGGCGCGTTGTACTTAGCTGTGACCCCAACGCGATCTTGGCGGTTCCTGTTGCAGATTTTCGTGCCTCGGAGCGAGTTTTCTGGGGCCCGCCTTATTTACTTGGAGCCCCTACGCGAATTCTGGTGGACCGACGCGAATTTTTGTGGCCCCAGCGCGACTTTTGGGGGCCTCTGCTCGATTCTTGGGAGCATATCCCTCTTAGGAGGGAGGGGCATTTGCCCCTTTGATATGTCACTGCGGCCACCGAAGGCCTTTTTTCAGCCGATGGCACTTTTCGGAGTATAAATGCCCTCCGTGTAATTTTTTTCCGGACCTGTTCTTAATTTTCCGGTGCTGGGGTCGATTCGATCGAGTCTCGGTGTGAACTTTTGGACATCGAGTTCTATTTTGTTAAAGGTCCTTATGTGATATTTTTTGGTCCTGGTACGATTCTTCGGTCTCCAGGTGCGATTTTTTCGGTACCCTGACACGTTTTTTCCAGTGCCCAATGGGTTTTGGGGGGACTTTGACCCGATATTTTTGGGTGCAGAGTGACATTCCGGTTGATAATTGATTTTTGGGGCAGCCGCAACCTTTGGGGTCCAGGCGCGACCTTTTTGGTCCCCAGTGAGATCTTCAAGGGCTGCGAGGCGACTCTTTTAGTCCAATGTAATCTTTTGTGTCCCGACGTCATTTGCCTGGATCCATATCGCGAGTTTTAGCGACCTCGACACTTTGTGGGTGTCCAGTACGTTTTGCATGCTTTTGGTGTCATTGTTGGGGCCCCAGAGTGATTATCCATGTCCATGTTTTTCGTTGCCCCGGTTTCATTTGTGTCCCAATGATACTGTTAGGGAACGATATCGTGCCCCTAGCGTGATTTTCATGATCCTGGCGTGAATTTTTGGTACTCCTAGGCTCAGCGTGATTTTCAGGGGCCCCGGCCGGATCTTTTAGGGCCCATATCGTGATTTTCAAGTACCCCGGCACGACTCCTGCCATTTCAGGGGCTTCTTGCAAATTATAGACCTCCTCTCGCGTCTTAGGGGTCTCGTCTCATTTCCTGGAGCCTCTTTACCGGTTTTGCACATCTTCTCGTGCGTCCTACCCTCCTCCATAATCAATGGTCCTCCTCTCCCGTTTTGGAGGGCCTCCTCCCACATCCTGGGGCCCCTTTAACATGGCATGGGGCTTCCTCTCATGTTCCAGGGGCATCCTCTGCCAAATTAGGGGCCTCCTGCCACGCCTCGTGGGCCTCCTCCCTTGTCCCCGCAAAGCTTACCGGTCCTGAGGGATCTTCAATTTTGGAAACCTCGCCTCCTTCCATACCTGCTACCTACCACTCCCATCTTAAGGGTCTTCTCTCATTTCCTGGGAATTCCTTCCGGTCGTCGGGGCCTCATTCGGCCCTGGAGACCTCCTACTCCATCTCGAGTGACTCCTCTCGAGTCCGGCAAGGGCCTCCTTTTCTCTTCTAGAGGCTTTCTTTTTCAAATTAGGGGCCTCCTCTCACGTCTTCGGGGCCTCCTGTTCTGCGTTTTGATTCTATCTTTGCCCATTTTAAGGGTGGCCTCTTATCTCCTGGTGGACTCCTGTTCTCTCTCAGGTGCCTCCTCTTCCAAATTACGAGCAACCTTTCCTATCTCAGTTACCTTGTCATTTCCTGGGGACCTTCTTACCTGTCTTGAAGCCTTCTTTCTCGCCTGGGAGCCATCCCTCCTATCTAATTGCCCTTA
Source organism: Ashinkailepas kermadecensis (assembly GCA_034440615.1). Classification (NCBI taxonomy): domain Eukaryota; kingdom Metazoa; phylum Arthropoda; class Thecostraca; family Neolepadidae; genus Ashinkailepas; species Ashinkailepas kermadecensis. Next base: position 69,981 of record JAOTOM010002261.1, on the reverse strand, counting down.
TCTCCTATTTTAGGGGCTTCCTCGTTCATCATAGGGTCTTATTTCCAATCTTATATCGTCCTGTTCCGAATTAGGTGCTTCCTGACATTTTTCTGGATCATCCTTTTCTATCTTGGTGGAACCTTACCCGTTTTGGTGACTGCTTTTGCGTCTCCGAAACCTCATCTCATATCCACTAGCTTTCTCTTCCGTCTTTGGGCCTCCTCTCATTTTCTGAGGTCTCCCTTCCCGTATTGGGCCTCCTTTGCAATCCTCGGGGGCCTCCTTTGCAATCCTGGGGGCCTCCTTTGCAATCCTGTGGGCCTCCTTCGCAATCCTGAAGGCCTCCTTTGCAATCCCAGGGGCCTCCTTTGCAATCCTGGTGGCCTCCTTTGCAATCCTGGGGCCTCCTTTGCAATCCTGGGGGCCTCCTTTGCAATCTTGGGGGGCTCCTTTGCAGTCCTGGGGGCCTCCTTTGCAATCATGGGGGCCTCCTTTGCAATCCTGGGACCTCCTTTGCAATCCTGGGGCCTTCCTTGCAATCCTGGAGGCCTCCTTTGCAATCCTGGGGCCTCCTTTGCAATCCTGGGGGCCTCCTTTGCAATCCTGGGGGCCTCCTTTGCAATCCTGTGGGCCTCCTTTTCAATCCTGAGGGCCTCCTTTGTAATCCTGGAGGCCTTCTTTGCAATCCTGGGGGCCTCCTTTGCAATCCGGGTGGCCTCCTTTGCAATCTTGGGGGCATCCTTTGCAATCCTGGGGCCTCCTTTGCAATCCTGGGGACCTCCTTTGCAATCCTGGGGACCTCCTTTGCAATCCTGGGGCCTCCTTTGCAATCGTGGGGCCTCCTTTGTAATCATGGAGGCCTCCTTTGCAATCCTGGGGGCCTCCTTTGTATTCCTGGGGGCCTCCTTTGCAATCCTGGAGTCCTCCTTTGCAATTCTGGGGGCCTCCTTTTCAATCCTGGGGGCTTCCTTTGTAATCCTGGAGGCCTTTGCAATTCTGGGGGCCTCCTTTGCAATCATGGGGGCCTCCTTTGCATTCCTGGGGGCCTCCGTGCCAATTGTTGGCACTATCTTGATTTCTGGGGCCTCCTATCCTCTCCTAGGTGACTCCTTCTTCAAATTAGGGGCCTCCTCTCACGTCTTGGAGGCCTCCTCTCATGTCTCGTCGGCCTCCTTGCTCACTTTTTTCCTGTGCATTTCCGGATAGGGGCCTCCTCAAATTTCAGGGGGGGGGGCGGCGCCCCCCCCCCCCTAGTCTCACCGCAGTGGGGGGCGACTGTCCCCTCTGCCCCCCCGGTGGCGACGCCCTTGGTGCAGGGTGCAGCTCAAGGCTTCCACTGTGATTCGTCCCAACGTACCGTGCACCCGTTTGTAGTGTACTGGCGTGATGACGAGGTACTGTGCCATCGGAGCTACTGCTGTATCTCTGACGGCACAAAGCACAACACCAACATGGTGCATGCGTTCCTGCAACGGTTCATCCAAGAAATTCGGACCGCAGTACCTGACTTTAAAAAAGCAAAACATTTATTTCACAGACGGCAGTGTACGAATAAGCATGACTTCGTCAATGTGTGTCACACTCGGACAGATTTGGGGGTATCCTGTGAGTGGCCTTTTTGCACATCTCATGGCAAGGGCGCTTGCGTCGGCATCGGGGATACAGCCAAGCGTGCCGCGGCTCAAGAGAGCCTCAAGCGCCCGCTTAGCAACCAGATACTGACTGCGGAGGACATGTTTGAGTATCTGTCGCACAAGCTAGCCAGCTGCATCAAATTCATATTTGTATCAAAGCAGGAAGCAATGGGCGTCAGAACCCACCTCACCGAGCGCTTTTCGAAAGCCATCACGTTGAAGGGAACACAAGGGTACCACAAGTTCGCACCAGTGACCCACAGTACCGTAATAGTTCATTAACTGCTTACCGATGCGGGGCGTGTGTTAATGGCAGTTGGGTGAAGTGAGACGTGTTAGTGTGCGCGCTGATGCAGATTGTGTTGATTAATATTATCGCAGGGACAGATCATTAGTCTGAACTGGGATTCTGAGAAGGTATGGAATTATCTGCAGATCTGTAAATTATTACATTGTATTGCATTATAATACAGTACTGCAACACATTCTTATATTGCATTGCATTGTGCAATTATGTTACCTTACTTTATTACACTGATGTAGACGGCTCATGATTCAATGCGATTCATTTCAGGCTTAGCATGTTTCAATGGATGCGTTCGCGCCAAATTTGTTCTCAAGCAGTTCAAGATGAATGCGATTGCTCAGTCAATGAGGTTCATCTTTTCGTTTCCAGAATGTGGGGTTTGAAACGCCAGAAGGTTCATATTACATAAAGACATAAAGACAAAAAGACATAAAAGATCAGTGCAACTATGAGCCACAAGGGCCCTTCTTGGTTGCACTTTGTACACTGAACCAGTTGCCCACCAAATCTGTCAATCAACCCTCCCTGGAATACAGAAAAACAAGCCCCCTATTCTTATAATGATTGTCTATGCCGTTTTTAAAGATGTTCAGTGTGTTGCTACTGACAATTGTTCCTGGCAGCTGGTTCCAGTGTTCTACTACCCTGTTGGTGAAGAAAGACTGTCTAAACCTTGTCCTGCTGTGATTAACTTTAATTTTGAATTGATGACCTCTAATTGCATCATTTCTGTTAAATTCAAACATTTCCCTGAGATATCCCTGTTCCTGACCAGGAACAAATTTAAAAACCTCGATGAGATCTCCTCTCAGCCTTCTATATCTAAGTGAAAACATATTCAATTTCTTCAATCTTTCCTCATATGCCAGGTTGCCTATACCATTAACCATTTTTGTTGCCCTCTTTTGTACTCTCTCTAAAAGCCAACAATCTTTCTCATAACTAGGGGACCAAGCTTGGACACAGTATTCCAAATGTGGCCTGACATATGCACAGTAAAGCTCCCTGATGACCTCCTCACTTTTGTATGACACATTCCTCTGTATCGCCCAAGCATTCTTAGTGCCTTCTTCCTGGCTTCTTTGGTCTGTTCTGATGCCCCCAATTTTGTGTTCAAAATAACACCTAAGTCCTTCTCCTGCTGAGTCACAGATAGTACTTGGCCATCCATCAAGTATGGCGCCTTCATATGCTGCCTACCTACATGCATGATTTTGCACTTATACAACTTAAATTTCATTTGCCATTTTTCGGACCACTTCACAAGCTCGTCTAAGTCTTTCTGCAGCAAGACCTGCTCATTGTGCCCTGTTATTGCCCTAAAGACCTTCAAATAATCTGCAAATTTCAAAACCTTACTGCTTAGGCCACTTTCAATGTTATTTACAAACATAATGAACAATAGTTGTCCCAGTACTGACCCTTGGGGGACTCCACTAAGAATATTTTGCCATGATGATTTTGTACCATTTAGCATCACTCTCTGCTGTCTATCTGAAAGCCACAACCGTATCCATTTTAGGATGTTACCCACAATACCATGGGCCTGAAGCTGCATCATTAACCGTTTATGAGGTACCTTGTCAAAGGCCTTGTTAAAGTCAAGATATGCTACATCAACCTGATTTCCCTTATCAAATTGTTCTGTAGCAAAATTAAAAAAGTCCAAGAGATTTGTGAGACACGATCGCCCTTTTCTAAACCCATGTTGAGTATCTTGAATCAATCTGTTTCCTTCCAGAAAACTAACCATTCTATCTTTGATAATTGATTCGAATACCTTGCAGACTAGGGATGTGAGGCTTACTGGCCTATAATTTTCAACTTTCCCTCTTTCTCCTTTCATGAAAATAGGAACTACATTTGCCCCTTTCCAATCTGTTGGAATTTCATTTTGTGAAACTGATCTACAAAATATTATACTAAGTGGAATTGCCAGTTCCTTTTCAGCTTCCCGCAATACCCTAGCATAAATTCCATCAGGTCCTGCTTCCTTGTTTGGCTTTATTTTTCTGATATAATTGAAAACAACATCACTATCAATGAAATCAACATTGTGTACCTGATCACCTGTCACTGAACTGTGGTTCACGGTTGGCAAATTTGTCACATCCTCCACTGTAAACACTGATTTAAACTGCTTGCTCAGCTCCTCAACCATCTCACCATCCTCACTCAATATAGTCCCATTTACTTCCAGTGGACCAATTGTGCTGGAAACTTTACTTAGCTTGTAGAAACTAAAGAACTGTTTACTGTCCCCATTACAGTTCCTAGCCAAATCCAATTATTTTGCCCGCCTTGCTGCTCTGGTTTTCTGCTTCACAGCATCTCTAGCTTTTTTATACGACCTTAGATTTACGATATTTGAAGCTTCCTTAAATACTCTAAATGCATCTTTCCTAGCCTTAATTGATCTCCTCAAATCTGGTGTAAGCCATGCTGGCTTTCCTACCCTTCTTTTGCGCCTTTGCTTTTGGGGGACATGTCTAATCTGAATTTCCCTCAAGTAAGATTTGAACTTTTCCCACATTTCACAGGCATTTAAATGAAAAAATTATTCTTCCCATTTTATGGCACTTAAAGCCTCTCTCATGGAGTCAAAGTCTGCCCTGTTAAAATTTGGAATCTTTGCCAAGTTATCCTTGATTGTCCCTGCTATTTGTACCTTAAATCTCACTATGTTATGGTCACTTCTTCCCAGAGTTTCTCCTACAGTCAAGTCTTGAACTAAATCACTTAAATCTGAGAAGACAAGGTCCAAGAATGAGCCCTGCCTGGTTGGTTCCATTACAAACTGGTGTAAGAACAAGTCCTCTTCAAGGCATTTCCTAAACAGTTTACATGATGGGGAGCCAACACCAACATTTTCATATCCTTTTAGATTAACGTCACCAAGAATAAGGCATTTCCTCTGAAAGTTTCTACTGATTTCCTCACAAATCACCTTATCGAGCTCCAGTTGCTGAGAATGTGGCAAGGTTCCTGATCGATACAAAGCTCCAATCCTCAGTTTATTGCTGTTGCCTCTTCCCACAGCAACATCAAGCCAAATGGTCTCCACAGACACATTTTTTACCCCATCTGCTACTTTCTGAGAACTGTATAAGCTATTCACATAGAGCATTACACCACCCCCTTTCACTGCTGGACCCCTATTGCATGAAAACATATTGTATCCCTGGATCTCATAGTCCTACAAGTTATCCCCAAAATATTCCTCACTGACCCATGCCTCAGTAATGCAAACAAAATCTGGTTTCTCCTCAGCAACGTAACACTTGAACTCATCAAATTTGGATCGAATGCTCTGAGCATTAAGCATCATACACTTAATACAAGGTCCATAACCCTCTTTGGCTTTTTCATGTTGAGTAGCTCTATCATCTCTGGATGAGCTACCACTCTGCCCCCTTGATCTACTGCTACCCCTATTTGCTGACTGTGAGGTGTTTGCAAGACTTCTCTCTCTATCAGCTACATCCCCCCATGACCTGCCTAGTTTCCCTGCTTTCTAATGAGAGCCTCCTCATACCTATTGCTGAGCAATTCAACTCCTCTCTTGCTGAAATGTAACCCATCTAATGCAAACATTTCAGTCCTCCCCCAAAAATCCCCCCACAAATCCAAGAACCCCACCCCAAGTTCCTTACAAATCTTGGCCACCCTGGTATTCAGCCCAATGGCCCTCGAGTACCACTCTATGCTTGCGTTAACCATAGGGAGGATGGATGTTACCATTCCTCGTTTCCTACTCACAGCTAACCTACCTATCAAAGCCCTATACTCTTGTATTGTTTCCTCTGTTTTTGCTTTTCCTACATCATTTACACCAACCTGCACAATTACTGTTGTGCTCTCTCCACTACCCTTCATCACTCCTTCTATCCTATCACCAACATCCTTTCATTTTTTGTTTTTTTTATTTTTTTTATTTTAAGGGGGGGAAGGAGTTTGTTAAGAGGAAAAATTTTCTATTTCTTTTCTCCTTAAAGGTTAGATTTCAAAATCACCCTTCATCGCTTCTCAATTTACAAAATAGCATTGTGACTGTCTCGAAGGTCAAACTAGGTCACGTCATCTTAGGCCACAAGCTTACGATTTCAAAAAAACGCGTGAACAAATATTTCGAAAGTGACACAAGATGCAGTGTAACATGACGAGTTCAGCGATATATAGCTTCGTGCAATTCGTGTTACTCTTCATTCAGTCTCCAAAGACTTAGGTGACCTCTTCAAAATGTCCGATGCTATAACTCCTCAACTGTTGCGCAGATCTTTCCCAAAATTACACAGCTAGATTATAGAGACAAACTGACCCTATATGAGTATTTTCATCGAGATACATAGTGTAATTTGGCCCCTTAATCTGTCGATTTGTCGTGGAATGGGCAACCTACCACAACTCGGAGACATTTATGCCAATTGTTCAACCCTTGGCCTCACAACGAGTTAGAACACTTGTGCAACACAACACTCAAGATCAGACGACTTACATTATCATCCCATCACGCGCCACGAACGTCAAAAGGCTTGTATTTCAGTAATATACTGTTCTAAAATAATGTATAGCAGGCCACGATAAACTAGCTAAAAAGGAACGATACATGCCTAATTTTGGACGGATATGCAGAGTTTTAGGAGCAAAACTTTTTTTGTTTCGAAAGATAAGATATCGAACTACATTTCTGCAGTTTTTCAAATCGCATTGTGACTGTCCCGAAAGGTAAAATAGGTCACGTCACCTTAGATCACGATGTCACGATTTCAATTATCCCGTAAACGATAATTTCAAAATAGTCAAAAGATGCAGTGGATCATTGTGAGTTCACCGATATATACCTTTGCACAATGCAGTTTGTTCTTCATTGAGTTAAAGACCTCAAAAGACACCCTTGTTATGTGACATAAAAAAATGGCCGAGGCTATAACTCCTTGACCGTTCACCTGATCTTTATAAAAATGGGACAGCTGGATTCGGCGCATCAGATAACCCCACACAAATATTTTTATCAAAATATAAAACATTGGGTGTTATCCTCTTGTCGATTTGTCGTGGAATGGGCCTGCTGAAGCTGAAGGTATCCAGATAGAATTGAGTAATAAGCAAACTATTCTGACATGCCAGATCTGTCAAGCACCTGGTCATCATGCCGAATTTTTTGTGACAAAATTTGAAGAGTGTCTAGCAACAATAAACTATCTAAGCATGCCTACATACACCATTGGAGATCTAAATGCTGACCTGTTCTAAATTCCGAATGATCACTTTGCTGACCCATTTTTTCATGTCTATGTGCTCTCATGGTTTTCTTCCTCTAATATCAAAGGTGACTCGTCATGCACAGTAATTAACAATATTTGCTGTAATGATGTATCAAAAATAAAGCACACTGGCATCGGTAAATGTGATTTCTCTGATCACTTCTCTATTTTCCACCATCAGAATTGACAGTTGAAAACACGAATCAATGCAAAAAGAACAAGAACTGTGGAGTGGCTGAACGCACACTCCACACTGTCTCCATGGCATGTTGCCAGAAACTTGTGCGTGTAGAATACGGCTTGTATTTTCAGAGAAGATCCAAGTGAGAGAGATAGAACAGTTTGCATGACACGTTATACACAGTAACAGACGACGTGTCCGAGTGCGGTTCGGCAGCAGCGGCCCGTACGCACGCGCAATGATCTCAGCGAGGTCACGGGCGATACTGGCAAGCGGCCAGTTGTCTCTGCGCGGGGACGAGTGGGCTAGGGGTAAGATGCTCGTCTCACAATCGAAAGATTGTGGGTTCGAATCTCACCTGTCGCTACTCTTCGCCCGCGACCAATCGGCGTGAGAGATTGGCGACGCTATATGACTCAACGGTCGACGTGTCGTAAAACCAATAACCAACTGTCTCTGCGCAGGCGCATAGCTTTGGCTAGCTCGCCGGTGTGCCGCTGCTGCGGCCCGCTACAGAACTACCTTTGACTTTCATAAAATGGACCTACTGAGGAATCATCTGACCAATGAACTTTAGGACATCTTCGATCAAAATGATTCTTAAGAAGCATGTCATAGTATACTTAATGCATATAAAAGTTGGATAGATACATTTACATATATTCAAGTCTGATGAAGAAAAACAGCTTCCCTAAAACGATGGATTTCACCAACAATTTTATGTTTAAGTAATAAAAAGCAAATATTATGTAATACAAAACATAAATGTCGAACAGCTGAAAGGAAGAGAATGTATAACAAGTATAAAAACACCCTGATTACAATAAATAGAAAAGCAAAAATAATCATTATGAGGCTGAATTTGACAAACATCAAAATAATCCAAAAGACACGTGGAAAAAACTTAACCAGATATTAAGGCAAACTCGTTTCAAACAAAATATTCCTGAAAAAAATGAACACAGATACAGACAGTACTCAAGAAAATGATGCAGCTATAGCTGAAGGATTCAATAAATTCTTCAAAGGAAATTGCACCAAAATTGATAGAACAGATTCATCAAAACAACACCAATGCTTTTGAATACATATATGCCTACCCAGATATATCATTGGTGTTATTAGGAGTAACGGAAAACGATTTAGATACAGTGATGGTTTCTTTTAAAAAAATGTTGGATCAGGAATTGATGGAATCAATTCTAGGGTATTTCAACAATCACATAGGTCAATATTACCACGCTTAACCCACGCCATAAATGTATGCCTGAACAGTGGAATCTTCCCGAAGCCATTTAAAATTGCTGATGCAAAGTCCGTCAACAAACAGGTGACAAAGTGACTTTTTTTTACTACAGACCAATTCAATTAGTATTCTTCCATGTCAAAAATATTAGAAGAAATAATATACAACCAACTCTTGAAGCATTTCACACTACACAACGTACTTTCTGATAAACAACTTGGTTTTCGAAAAGAGGTCCACCTATATACCTCTTCTCTTAATGCAAAGCCTGATCATCAAAGGATTAAACAATAATTAATATGCTGTCAGAATTTACTTTGAATTGAGACAGGCACTTAATAAGATTGATACAAAATATCAGGTACAAAAATGGGAAAAATATCGTGTGAAGGGAAATGCAATCAAAATTATACAGTCATATAGGAAATTCACGTTGCCTGGCAGTGATAGTCTAGATTTTCTTCGGTTTCGCGATAACTGTTTCGCAAGTTCAATGGCTCCTCTCTCTCTCAAATTCAAGAGCCGTTCCTGAAAGCCACCGTGATTAGCACCTTTGTATTGAGTGGATTAAATAACAAATCAAATGGGGGCAAATGGTTCAACGGTTTGAAGAATTTACAGTGATGCGAACGTTAACAAAGGCACAGCCGCTGCCTCATACACGTATGTCCGTTCGCCGCAACGGATCGAGGCCGTCTGATGTCAGAGGGGGTCTGTCCTCACAGGCGTGTCAGAGCCCTGATCCGCTACCCAATCACGTGACAGTCCCGCCCGAGCCTTATTGGTATACAGTCGACCGCCGGTCGACGCGTCACCAGCGCGTAACCACCGCGTCAGAGACCGCTTAGGTCAGCGTCGACAAACAGGTACCAACCAGATGCCTGATCCCAGGATCCATGGGATCCAAATTCATTGGAATGAGGGGCCCAAAACGAACGTCGTTGCAACGCATCGCAAGGTCCACAATTTCGAAGTTACTCTGCAGAGTAATGATAAAACCTACTAGATAGCTTCCGGCCAAATACATCCGTACATCACTCATGCATTCCCTTACGATATAAACAACAGACTAAACGAGCTGCATTTGCAAGCAAGCACATTCCTACGCGAGTTAGTCTACTGGTCGTAAATGTGACTGAAACCTGATCCATATTAGTTCAAGTTACATTCATTACAGGTGACGCGACATCGAGAACGGTCTGAGCCGCACTTACAATCCGACGAGATGTCCGAGAGAGGGTTGATCAGCACACTTAAGTCGATGCTCCAGCGCGGCGCGGAAGCACCGCCTGGAGTCATCACTTACGTCCGCCCGTGGCAGGTTGGTGGCCGTAGTTCAATGGTCGGGCTCGCCGACCAGCCACCTCCGGCGTCCTTCCATGTACTCATGGAAGATAACGTCTCTGTTAGTGATGTCATTGAGGATCCTCAGCGCGGTCGGGATGGCAGCCGCAGACAACTGCGAAGGCGGCAGGCGCATCTTTCAGGGCTCCGCCATATTTATTTAGGCCCCGACACAGAGTTTATTGGGGACCCGCCGAAAATATTTTGGGCCTCAGCACGATTTTACTGGGGGGGGACTGCGCGAGTTTTCGAGCCCCGGTGAGTGTTTTCGGAGCCTCGCCGTACTTATTTGGGAATCAGATTCGAATTTGTTGGGGCTCGATGGGAATTTTTGGGCCACCAACACGATTTTGAGTGCCTGGGTGATCTCTGGAGTCCCGTTGATTTTTTGTGGCCCCGTTATATTTTTGGTCCCGGCGCAGTTTTTCGGAACCCCGAGACGATTCTTGGGGATTCTACCACCTCTCGGGTGGGTTGGCATTTGCTCCCTTTCCCCTGGTTCACAAGCGGCGAGGAATCAAACTTTGGTCGCGTCAAAGCCATTGTGACGTCATCTGCTCTCTGAATTCAACCTTTTGACTTGTAAAATTGCTTGAATTGCCTTTTCAAACATACAGGATATCACAGAAAATGCATGGGGCAATGCCACACTAACTTCGAAGTTGGTGTTGGCCATTGCCATACCTGCCATCTCGCATTCTCCTCCCATGAATAAGACCGACAGGCCGTGACAGCGGGGCATGAATTTCGGACACCGCTCGCTGTGGCTTCGCCGATCGGGGTGGCGAACCCTCTCCGGAAACGAGGTCGGCACGGCTCGAAGGCACCCGCCCATCGCCCGGCCGGGCTGACGGTGAGCACATCAAGCATGCGGCCATGTGTAAATATCTGGCTCAATGGCGGCGTGCCATAGTACGCGTTTGACGTCACCACCACGAAAGTGGAGTAAGACAGACCTAACAAACCCACTTTACTGCGACCAGCGACAACAGAAGACGACTCCAAAACGACTCCAAGACGACTCCGAACCACAAGCAGAAAACACCACTGCCCCACCAAACTTCAAGACAAACTACAACTCCCAGACCAGATCAAACGACCACCGCGTCAAAGACCATCTCAGCGACTACAAGACTGAAGAAAATCAGGACGGACAGCCTACATGACTGAGACAATAACCAGGCACCCTCACTATCAGACTAACCAGACAACCCCACCCCCATCAGAGTAACCCCTCCCCATGCTGTGCCTAACAGACAATCCCCCTACAAGACGACCTGACCAGACATCCTTTTCACATCCCCTTACTACACCGACCCGACCGGACTCCCACCACCACCAGACCGACCCCGTCCCCGACCTCGCCACCCTACATGATGGTTGAAAGTTCGCCTCGGTTGGTATTCAAGCTGATTCGGTCGAAATATCGAAGGGCACGGCATCGACCACGGCGTCCTCCGTACAGTGGCCAGGTATGTACGAATATTGATGAGGGGACAGAATGTTGTTTGGTGACAGGTACCCAGCGAGTTGGCTGCACAAAATGTTTCCTTTTTAAGTGGGACGGAAGCGAGATGGGCCAAAAACTTGATGGACTATCTAGATCACCCAATCACAAGTGCCGCACCAAGCGGACAGTGCCGCACCGAGCGGTCAGTGCCGCACCGAGCGGGTACAGTGCCGCACCGGGCGGGCACTGCCGCACCGGGCGGGTACTACCGCACCGAGCGGGCACCACGGCTGTACCAAGCAGGCACTACCGCGAAGCGGGCGGCTGTGCATGCCGTGTGTGGCCCGTCTGGTATATTCAACAATGTTGTGCCGTGACATGATCTCGCCTTTTCATCAACTGTAGGTATTCTGTGTTGGAAATATTCGTGTGCAAAAACGACTAACAGGCGAGAGTCCAGGGGTAGAGCGTTGGCCTCTCAACCGAAAAGTTGTGCCGTCCCGTTACTTCTCGCCGCCGTTACAAATCTGCTTGAGCAATTGACAATATAACAGAATGAGTTCGTGCGTCGTGAGAGCTCCAATGAAAAACGTCCGAAATAGTAACCAGTGCTTGAATAGCTACAAACCGCATTGTTTTCTAAATCGCAGTTACGTGGCGCGCACGTCAATAGTTCGATTTGATATAATTTCAGTTGTAAAGGTGATGCACGACGAGCGTACATATGACCATAGCGAGCTCATTTAAGCCTTCATGTCTAAAATGTAGTGTGGAGAGCTCTCGAGTTTCCAGGAGGTGGGGCTCCAGCAGCAAGAAGTTCCCCCTCAGAGGCACAAATATTCAACCTAGAATAAAAAAGATATCGGTTTTGGATTCGTTTAAAGCCCCTCCCGTTGATTGTATTGCATGTAGGTTGGTTTTACGTGTAGAGTAAAATTTTCCATGGAGGGTTCAATGAGGGTCCAACAAGCCCCTGGAGAGTCCTGATCTCCTCCCCCGGAATCTCTATCTCTGCTAAATGTACCAAATCCAGATGGTGCAGCGCTAAATTTACCAAATCCAGATGGTGCAGAAACACCGCGTGATAAAACTGAAACCCAACCAAGGTGCACGACCACTTTCCAAGCGATTAATATGAACTGCACGAAAGAGCATAACACCATTAGTGTGCTTTTTGTTTGTCGGAGAGAAGCGCCAATAGGTTGATCATGCGTGAATCTAGCATGCAGATTCGCCATGTCATATTGAAATGGTGTTCTTTTTTAGTAACTAAAATATGGGAAGTTCGTTTAAGTTGAGAACTAGGGTTTTCACCTCTTGCCATTCGTCTGCTATAACTGTTAATGTGACCAATTACAGAGCCTCGTCTTTTGTGGGCTCTTATCCTAAGTATTTTATTTTTAGTCGAAACGGGGTCATTGTATGTCCACGATATTAGCAACGCATTCGCATTCGTATTCAGCATCCTATTCTCATACTCTCCGATTTCGTTTATTTTTTTTCAGAATATGCTCTTTGTTGCTTGCAAAAATAAGGCAAACAACAATTATCCAATAGGACGAGCAGTTCGATCTCCAGAGGTCAAGAAAGGTCATTCGGGTAAAAAACGGGGTACCGCATAAAATTCACAGTGTTTCACTTAGCCGAATGATTCCAACGCCTAGATATCCGCTGTCCATCAAAGATGCAGCACATCGAATTACGTGACCTTCAATATCACAGTTTGACCTCAGGTCACCAAAGTTGGTTTTACTCATGTACTATATCTATTTACGGGGTACCGAATAAAATAATGAGGACACATTGGATATACCTGATTTTTGCAGGTGATTGCCTACATGGCACGTACATAGAGCACATCGATCAAAATCACCCATTATGGTCACGGATTCATCACCGTTCGCCAAAAAAGGCCCAAAAATAGCAAATATACCAAATTCTTGTGTACCCAATGATTTAGGCAAAATTTTACTTAGCACCACGAAATAACACCCATACATTGGGTATGGCTCATGGATGCAGCACATTGAAGCGTAAGACCTACAATCTCATAGTTTGACCTATGTTCACAAATTATTGTTTTGACTTTGCACTATTGCCATCTACGGGGTACCGAATAAAACCTTCCTAAATACATTCATCGGATGGGCATTAGCGCCAAATACTCTCCCATCGCACAAGAAAGCAGCACATCCAAGCATGTCACCTTCACGGTCACCATTTGACCTCAGGTCAACGAAGACTTTAACCCTATGGGAAAATCACGGGGTACCGAATAACATTTTCCTGAATACATTTATCGGATGGATATTAGCGCCGAATAATCGCCGACCGAGTTGGGAAGCAGCACATCCGAGCATGTGACCTGCAAAGTCAGCGTTTGACCTCAGGTCAGGTTTGATGAAATTCAGAAAATGAAAGTGGTCCACTGGGGTCAAGGGCGTCGCCACCGGGGGGCAGCGGGGGCAATCGCCCCCCTGCCGTGAAACTGCGGGGGCGCCGCCCCCCCCCCTGAAATTTGAGGAGGCCCCAGGCATCAAATCCGCAAATGCACAGCAAAAAAGTGAGCAAGGAGGCCGACGGGACAGAAGATCATCTTGTCCATGAGGCCTCAAGACTGACGAGGCCCCAGGAAATATAATCAGGTCTCTATAAGAGACGTAGAACAGAGATTGGGAGGAGGCCCCCCAGGACGAAAAGGAGGCCCCATGACGAAAAGGAGACCCCAAGACGTAGAACAGAGATTGGGAGGAGGCCCCCAGGACGAAAAGGAGGCCCCCAGGACGAAAAGGAGGCCCCAGGACGAAAAGGAGACCCAAGACGTAGAACAGAGATTGGGAGGAGGCCCCCAGGACGAAAAAGGGGCCCCCAGGACGAAAAGGAGGCCCCCAGGACGAAAAGGAGGTCCCAGGACGAAAAGGATGCACCCAAGGACGAAAAGGAGGCCCCCAAGACGTAGAACAGAGATTGGGATGAGGTCCCCAGGACGAAAATGTGGCCCCCAGGACGAAAAGAAGGCCCCTAAGACGTCGAGCAGAGATTGGGAGGTGGCCTCTTGACGAAAAGGAGGTCCCCAGGACGAAAAGGAGGTCCCCAGGACGAAAAGGAGGCCCCCAGACGAAAAGGAGGCCCCTAAGACGTAGAACAGAGATTGGGAGGTGGCCCCCAGGACGAAAAGGAGGCCCCCAGGACGAAAAGGATGCCCCAGGACGAAAAGGAGGCCCCCAGGACGAAAAGGATGCCCCCAGGACGCAAAGGAGGCCCCCAAGACGTAGAACAGAGATTGGGAGGAGGCCCCCCAGGACTAAAAGGAGCCCCCAGGACGAAAAGGAGGCTCCCATAACGAAAAGGATGCAGCCAAGGACGAAAAGGAGGCCCCCAAGACGTAGAACAGAGATTGGGAGGAGGCCCTCAGGACGAAAAGGAGGCCCCAAGACGTAGAACAGAGATTGGGAGGAGGCCCCCAGGACGAAAAGGGGGCCCCCAGGACGAAAAGGAGGGCCCCAAGACGAAAAGGAGGCCCCAGGACGAAAAGGAGGCCCTAAGACGTAGAACAGAGATCGGGAGGTGGCCCCCATGACGAAAAGGAGGCCCCCAGGACGAAAAGGAGGCCCCTAAGACGTAGAACAGAGCTTGTGAGGTGGCCCACATGACGAAAAGGAGGCCCCCAGGACGACGAGGATGCCCACAGGACGCAAAGGAAGCCCCCAAGACGTAGAACAGAGATTGGGAGGACGTCCCCAGGACTAAAAGGAGGCCCTAGGACGAAAAGGAGGCCCCAGAACGAAAAGGATGCACCTAAGGACGAAAAGGAGGCCCCTAAGACGTAGAACAGAGATTGGGAGGTAGCCCCCAGGACGAAAAGGAGGCCCCCAGCACGAAAAGGAGGCCCTCAGGACGGAAAGGATGCCACCGAGACGGGCAAGAAGCCACCCAGGTTGGACGAAAAGGCTTCCGATGGGTGGCAGGATATTCTTAATTTGGAAAACGAGGCCCCCAAGACGGAAGAGGATGCCCCGGCAATATACAATTAAGACATGATAGGGGAGATTTATCCGGACGCAATAGGGGCCGCAAGACGGGTGAGAAGGTCTCCGCAGGAATGAGAGAAGGCCACCGAGTCCAGCCAGATGAGGCCCATATTTTGGCAGAGGAGGACCCTAGAAGAGAAGATCTAGGATTAGCACGCAAAAGCACCCTGCTAAGAGGATAATGAGTCTCCAAACACAGATAAGGAGGCCCCCATGACGTGAGAGGAGGCCCCTAATTTGAAAAAGGAGTCACCTAGGAGAGGGTAGGAGTCCCCAGAAATCAAAAGAGTGTCAAAAATGGCACGGAGGCAACCAGGATTGCAAAGGAGGCCCCAACACCGGAAAGGAGGCCCCAGAATATGAGAGGAGGCCCTAAGACGGAAAAGGAAGCCAGTGGATATGAGATGAGGTTTCGGAGACGCAAAAGCAGGCCCCAAACGGGTGAGGTTCCACCAATATAGAAAAGGATGATCCAGAGACGTGGCAGGAGGCACCTAATTCGGAAGAGAACGACACAAGATTGGAAATGAGACCTCATGATGAATGAGGAGGCCCCTAAAATAGGAGTGAAAGGCCATTGGATAAGAGAGATGGCTCCCAGGCGGAAAAGAAGGCTCGAAGACGGCTAAGAAGGTCCCCGGGAAATAACAAGGCCACTAAGATAGGAAAGGTTGCCAGTAATTTGGCAGAGGAGGCGCCTGGGAGAGAAGAGGAGTCCACCAGGAGATAAGAGACCACCCCTAAGATGAGTAAAGATCGAATCTACACGCAGAGCAGGAGGCCCCCAAGACGTGAGAGGAGGCCCCTAATTTGAAAAAGAAGGCCTCAAGAAGAAACCTGCCGGACTCGAGAGGAGTCCCTCAAGAAGGAGTAGGTCTCCAGGACCAAAAGGACCAAATGAGGCCCCGAAGACCGGAAAGAGTTCCCAGGAAATGAGAGGAGGCCCTTAAGATGGGAATGGTAGTAGGTTTGGAAGGACGTGAGGTTTCCATAATTGAAGATCCCTCAAGACGGGTAAGGCTTTGCCAGGATAAAGGAGGAGGCCCACAAGGCGTGGCAGGAGGCCCCTAATTTGGCAGAGAATGTCCCTCGAAGATGAAAGGAAGCCCCATGCCATGTTAAAGGGTCCCCAGAATGCAAGAGGAGACCTTCCAAGACGGGAGGGGAGGACCATTGAATATGGAGGAGGGTAGGACACACAAGGAGACGTCGAAAACCGGTAAAAAGGCTCTAGGAAATGAGACGAGACCCTTAAGACGCGACAGGAGGCCTATAATTTGCAAGAAGAAACCCCTAAGAAATAGTAGGAGTCGTGTCTGGGTACTTTAAAATCACGATATGGGCCCCAAAAGATCCGGCCGGGGCCCCCGCAAATTACGCTGAGCCTAGGGTATCAAAAATTAACGCCCGTACCACGAAAATCATGCCAGGGGCACGACAGGTCGTACCGTGCCCCAACAGTCTCATTGGGACCAAAACAAATGAAGCCGGAGCAACGAAAAACAAACCGGACATGGATAATCACTCTGGGGGCCCAACAATGACGCCAAAAGCCCCCAAAACGCATTGCACCCCCAAAAAGTGTCGAGGCCGCTATAGCCGCGCTCGGGATCCAAGAAAATGACGTCGGGGCCCAAAAGATCACATTGGACTAAACAAAAAGTCGCGTCGCAGCCCTTGAAAATCACACTGGAGGCCCAGAAGGTCGCGCCGGGGCCCCAAAAGTTGCAGCTGCCCCAAAATTAAATCCTTAACCGGAATGTCACTCTGGGACAAAGAAAAACTGCTTCAGTGGCCGCAGTGTCCTATCAAAGGGGCAAATGCCCCCTTCATCCTGAGAGGGATAAGCTCCAAAGAATCGTGCCGGGGCCTCAAAAATCGCGCTAGGGCCACCAAAATTCGCGTCGGTCCACCAGAATTCGCGTATGGGTCTCAAAACTCGCTCCGAGGCCCGAAAAAATTGCAACAGGAACCGCCAAAATCGCGTTGGGGCCACAGCTAAATACAACGCGTCCCACAAACTCGAACCGGCGCCCCCAAATATCGCGCTCGGGACCCACAATTCCCATCGGTAGTCCCGTCGAGGCTCTAAAAAATTGGCGTCTAGGGCCACACGCAAGCACAGTGTGGCCACAAACACCGGATCGGTATCCGAAAAAAATCAAGCTGGAGCCCTCCAAAATAAGGAGGGATGCCAACAACTAAATGCCCAGGTAAAAAAAAATGGCGCTGGAGCACCGAACATATTATCAGATGCCTTCACAAATTGCGTACGGCACCGTAAAACAAACCGGATCTCGAACAATCGAGGTGGGATACAAAAACATGGTGCCAAGGGCTCGAGAAATCAGGCCGGGATTCGGACTTTTAAAAAAAAATCAGAAAAGATTCACAAAATCGTATTGAGCCCAGAAAACTGGGGTTGGGTCTCCGGAACCACGCGCCTGGGCGCGATAAGCCGCTCTGGGACCTAGAAACATCATACCGAAGCCCCAAAATTGTACTGGGGCCCCACAAGTGTGCGTCAGAAGCCGAAAATAAACACATCGGGACCCTAAGAGCACAACGGGGGCCGAAAATACAACTGGCCCTCCAAAGCGCACAGAGTCTCACAAAAAGCGACAGGGCCTTAACACATGCGTTGCAGCCATAAATATACATACCGGGAGGTCTAAAAAATACACCGGAAGCTCTCAAGGCACACAGGGGTCATGATAACGCACAAGAGCCTGAAGAAGTGGCTGGGGCCGCAAAAGGCAGCATGGTTCCAAAACAAACAAAAAGACCGGGCGCTAAATAAATACATCGGGATCTTCAAAACGCCCTGACACGTCAAAAAAAAATCCTCAATGCACAAAAATGCAACAAACCCTAAAACGAGCAGGGGGTTCAAAAATGTTTTAGGTCCCTAATAAAAATGGATTGGAGCCATAATACACAATCATAGACCAAGAAAGACGCAACGGGTCCAAAAAAGAACGCTGAGGCAGGGCCTCGGTTCGGTAGCCAATCCGGGAGGATAGGAGCAAAGATATGAAGTGCATCAAAGCTCAGCGGAAACCGCATTTCATAACCACCAGAAAATGTGGGAAGTAGGAAACTAATGATCGAATTCAATCAATCGACTTTTCGCAGCGAACTCCCATACGAAGCATTCCACATGTCAAATATGGCGCAAGTCTATCATGTGGCAGCAATTAGCAAAACGCAGAAGGCCTAGCAGAAACCGTAGCATCGCACGAAGTGTGGCGAATGCACCGAATACGAATGATGAGTGTGCACGTGCACTGACGTTGCCGTCGTGGCGACCGGGTGCTATGAACTGGAATGCCTGAAAGTGTGAAATTTCGTATTTTAAAGTGGTGGGTAATACATTTTAAATTGAAGTTATAGGCCTAATACATCTTCGAAACCCTGCTCGTTTTAGGGCTTTGTTGCATTTTTTTTCACCGAGTATTTTTTACGTGTCAGGGCGTTTTCGAAGATCCCGATGTGTTTATTTAGCTCCCGGTCGTTTTGTACGTTTTCGGGCACCGTTGTATTTTCGGGCACCGTTGCACTCTTAGGGTCCCGCTGTGTATATTTGGGGCTTCTGACGCACATTTTTAGGGCCCCAGTACGATTTTGGGGCTTCGGTGCGATTTTTCTTGGTCCCAGCGCGACTTATCGCGCCCAGGCGCGTGGTTCCGGAGACCCAACGCCAGCTTTCTGGGCTCAACGCGATTTTTGTGGATCTTTTCTGGGTTTTTTTAAAGTCCGAATCCGGGCCTGATTTTTCGAGCCTCTGGCGCCATGTTGTTGTATCCCACCTCGATTTTTCGAGATCCGGTATGCTTTTCGGTGCCATACGCATTTTTTTTAAGGCATCTGGAAAAAAATGTTCGGTGCTCCAGAGTCATTTTCCTGACCCGGACATTTATTTGTTGGAATCCCTCCTTTTTTGGAGGGCTCCAGCTTGATTTTTTGGGATACCGATCCGGTTTTGTGGTATAGGTGTAATTTCAGCAGGGTGAGGTAACTTATCAAGGGATACCAACAGAAAACCTTACAACTGGGTGGTGGAGTTAGGGTTGAAATCCGACCAATCAGAAACCATAGTGGTAGATTAGGCCCCTCCACAGGACAATTTAGTTGATAACCAACTATATTATTTCGAAATGTCCCCTTTGACAAAATAGCGGTCGAAATCCAAGGACTTTTGAATGGGCGTCGGTTGTCCCCCCCCCCCCCCTGCAAATCCGTTTGCCCCCTCCTGCTTGACGCAAATATAGGTACTCCACTGGCCCCTCAATAATTTTCCGAAACATACGCCCATGGGGCAAAGCCAACATTGAGGGGACAAATTACCCCTCACAAGCATACAATACAACATCCATGCCCCATATATAATGGGATGAATGATATTTTTAATGCATTTTCTTCCAACAAACTTCTTTTCTGTTATTACAGCCTGCATGATTAGAGCTTCCTAGCTTCCACACCTTCTCAACGTCATTTACAAAACGGTACAGCACAGCGAAAACGATGGGCGTGACGGCGTGGAATTTGAAGGTTTGGATTATGTATGTACTGACATTGTTGCATTGTTGCATTGTCATTTATGCATTGCTGTTCAATGCTTGTTCTTGCCATGAATTTATTCGCTGACGATATATTTTAGCTCGTGTGACAGTTGCCTTGCAGCCAGCACCAAATGTTATAAAAATAAACAAATTCCAAAGATGGCGCTCAGAAAACCAATGCAATCCACTTCTCGTTGTCACCTTTGCGAAATTGTCGTCCAAGGACTGAGAAATGATCGTTCAAGCCTTGCTTATGACATCAAGCTGGTGGGAATACATAACAGTAGTGATGAATCTGGCTATATTCAGTTAGACTTGGAGGACTTAAAAGTGGGTTGATCAATGGCAGATATCTGTAAGATATGCTTAGCACCAGCCCCGCCAGCTCGCTGTAATCTAGAGGACAGCGGGAAGATTGGAGAAAGCATTGAGACGTTGGTTTGTTTTGGCACTTATGTATTTATCCAAATATTACTTATTTATACCCTAGTATGGCCCAGTTTTCAGCGAAAATGATTAGTGCTATTGCGTTTTGAGTAAATGATGCACCATGCCAAGAACAAACAAAACACCAATATGAAATAATGTTCCCCATTCTCGAACCATAGTAAGAGCCTAAAAACAATATGAGACCCTAACACAATGGAGGCCCCTTTCGGGGAACAGGAGGCCCCCTTTCGACCTTGCCCGCCCCCCCTGGAAGAATTTCGTGGCGACGCCACTGACTGGGGTACCGCATGGAAGCCAAACGAAGCATTCAATGTAGACTATCTCAACACTGATGCATGCAATATCAATACAAGAAGCAGCACACCGCGTGACCTGACCTCTATCGATGATGCATTTCGTCAGGTAGCGCTAGCATCCCATTCAGCAACGCATTCAGAAACGCATACACCAATATCCTCCGATTAGTCTGAAGATTTGACACAACCTTCGCAGGCATTCCCGTACATGCATCACCAAACGATTTTTTGCTACGACGAACCCTTTAGCCTTGGTTGGTTGGTTATTTGGGCTTACGGGTGCATCGACTGCGTTGGTCATACAGCGCCCAGAACCCTTTAGCCTTCAGAGGCGAAAAGATCAGCAACGTCAAATTTGGGGTGCCGCACAACTTGCCGGATAATTCACTTATTGAACGATCCAAACGCTTGTGCCACCACTATCACGGTGGAATGCGGCACACCAAGACAACTGGTCACTCTTGACCGGACTGGTATTTCCGGTCATTTCCTCACACCCCGTCTCCGGGTTGATACAAAACCCCCTGTAATCTCCAAACTTTGGCTCTGGCGTTTTTGGCTCTGGAGAGTTCATTTTGGGGAGATTTGAAGAAAAAAAATTGGAATCAGAAAAGGAAGGCGAAATCGACCATGGCCCTACAAATTTAGCCCATCAAAAAATCTGCTTTTTTTTATTTCCAAATTTTGAGTTTTCAATTTTCTTTAATTTTTTTTTCTAATGGGTGGAGCGGACCAAAAAACGTTGTTCGAAGTCATCTTGCTCTCGTAAAAATGCTTACTTTAGTCAAAATCTTCGATTTTAGCTCTAATGGGCAAATATGCAAAACTAATAAGTAATAAAAACGAACAAAAATTCCTCTCGTGCGTTTTATTTCATCCATAAAGATAAGCAAACGCTGAAAGTTTCATTAAAATATCTTTATCCGTTCAAGCGGGACGACTGGTTGAACTTTTTCTGGAGGTGACCTCACTTGACCTTGACTAACTCGCTGACCCTAGATAACCTGACCTGAAAGTTTTGACACAACATGTCAAATTGATGTGGGAAAAGGTATGCCAAATTTCCAATTTCCAACTTCCAAATGCCAAGTTCTTGCACTATCCGCGAAAAACCAGAGGGGGGGTGGCGCATATGACCCCCCCCCCCGAGACGGCGCGGGTTAAGCAAGAGCAAGCGGCTGTGTACGGTGAGCGGCCATCTTCGACTGTGGGGGACGGTCCCCCATCGGAAAACGAATGTGGGGACATAGGCGCAGCCAGGGGAGGGGGGCAAGATCCCCGAGCAGCCAAAACACACTCGATGAAACAAGATATTTTTACATTTGCACCACGCCAAACGAAACTTTTCGGCGCGCTTCGCATGCCGAAAGCGGTCCGTCTTTTGTGAAATTTTTTTGGTCGGGCTCCCTCAATAAAATTTTGGCTGCGCCACTGTGTGGATGCATCACCCATGTACCCCACGGTGGTGCCGCCCATACCATGTATTCTAACAAAATGTAGTGACGAATCACTGTATATGACCCACTTCTACGTTGTAGTAGACGCGTGTAAAATATGTACTACGTACAGACATCTTGTTTCCGCGTTTGTTGTATGCCGAACCCTACTACCTCCACGTGTTCACATAAGAAGAGTACTCACCAGGACCTCTACTAAGAAATTGTGATTGGGAAACGTCCATCGGCGACTGGAAGCCACCTTCAAGCCAACCAGACTCCACCTCCTCCTCCATTAATGCCAATGCAATCGTGAATGGTCACTGGCTGGTTTGCCGCGGCCATGACTGGGCGCCTCGGCCTCCCAGCTAGCATGTTGTAGAGGGCCTGGTACTCACTGCACGCGACTACGGTGGTGCACTGTGCTACACTCACCTGGTGTTTGCGCCAAGTGTTCGGCCATTCAACGACGCAGCAGCGTCGCTGTTGGATGGCGGGTCGTCAGTGAGGTCAGAGCCGGCAGGCGGTCCCGTCGCTGTTGGATGGCGGGTCGTCAGTGAGGTCAGAGCCGGCAGGCGGTCCCGTCGCTGTTGGATGCCGAGTCGTCAGTGGAGGTCAGACCTGACCGGCGGTCCCGTCGCTGTCGGATGCCGAGTCGTCAGTGGAGGTCAGACCTGACCGGCGGTCCCGTCGCTGTTGGATGCCGTGTCGTCAGTGGTCAGACCCGGTCGGCGGTTCCACCGGTGAATTTTTCACCGGTGCGCCGCACCGCGTGCACCGGGCGAAGTGGCAGCCGACGGAAGCCGATAGCGTGTCTGCACGCACTCTCGACATTAGCTGATAGACGGGAGGACGGTTGCGAAGTTGATAGGAGGGGGGAGGGGGGGCTATCAGTTGGCGTAGATTGCCATTAGGCGCTACCAAACAATCGGCGCGATCACGACGTTTTGGGAAATGCTCCGATTTATCGTAACACATTCATCGACTTTTTGCATGATTGATGCCCACTTTCAAACTGGTAGTCAGGACGGAACCTTTAAGCGTATCTGGGGCAGTGGCGTCGCCACGAAATTCTTCCAGGGGGGCAAGGTCGAAAGGGGGCCTCCTGTTCCCCGAAAGGGGGCCTCCATTGTGTTAGGGTCTCATATTGTTTTTAGGCTCTTATACTATGGTTCGAGGATGGGGAACATGATTTCATATTGTTTTTTTGTTTGTTCTTGGCATGGTGCATCATTTACTGAAAACGCGATAGCACTAATCATTTTCGCTGAAAACTGGACCATACCAAGGTATAAATAAGTAATATTTGGATAAATACATAAGTGCCAAAACAAACCATCGTATCAATGCTTTCTGGAATCTTCCCGCTGGCCTCTAGATTGCAGCGAGCTGGCGGGGCTGGTGCTAAGCATATCTTACAGATATCTGCCATTGATCAACCCACTTTTAAGTCCTCCAAGTCTAACTGAATATAGCTAGATTCATCACTACTGTTATTTATTCTCACCAGCTTGATGTCATAAGCAAAGCTTGAACGACCATTTCTCAGTCCAAGGATGACAATTTCGTAAAGGTGACAACGAGAAGTGGATTGCATTGTTTTTGTTAGCGTCATCTTCGGAATTTGTTTATTTTTATAACATTTGGTGCTGGCTGCAAGGCAACTGTCACACGAGCTAAAATATATCCTCAGCGAATAAATTCACGGCAAGAGCAAGCATTGAACACGAATGCATAAATGACAATGCAACAATGCAACAATGTCAGTACATACATAATCCAAGCCTTCAAATTCCACGCCGTCACGCCCATCGTTTTCGCTGTGCCGTACCGTTTTGTAAATGACGTTGAGAAGATATGGAAGCTGGGAAGCTCTAATCATGCAGGCTGTACTAACAGAAAAGAAGTTTGTTGGAAGAAAATGCATTTAAAAACATCATTCATCCCATTTCATATGGGGCACGGATGTTGTATTGTATGCTTATGAGGGGAAATTTGTCCCCTCAATGTTGGCTTTTCCCCATGGGCGTATGTTTCGGAAAATTATGGAGGGACCAGTGGAGTACCTATATTTGCGTCAACCAGGATGGGGCAAACGGATTTGCAGGGGGGGGGGCACCTACGCCCATTAAAAAGGCCTTGGATTTCGACCGCTATTTTGTCAAAGGGTACATTTCGAAATAATATAATTAGTCATCAACTAAATTGTCCTGTGGAGGGGCCTAATCTACCACTATGGTTTCTGATTGGTCGGATTTCAACCCTAAGTCCACCACTCATTTCTAAGGTTTTCTTTTGGTATCCCTTTTAAGTTACCTCACACTGCTGAAATTACACCTATACCACAAACCCGGATCGGTATCCCAAAAAATAAAGCTGGAGCCCTCCAAAAAAGGAGAGATTACAACAAATAAATGTCCGGGTCAGGAAAATGGCTCTGTTGCATCGAACATTTTTTGTCCAGATGCCTTCAAAAATTGCGTATGACACCGAAAAGCAGACCGGATCTCGAAAAATCGAGGTGGGATGCAAAACATAGCGTCAGAGGTTCGAAAAATCAGGCCGGAATTCGGACTTTAAAAAAAGAAAACAGAAAAGATCCATAAAAATCGCGTTGAGCCCAGAAAGCTGGCGTTGGGTGTCCGGAACCACGCGCCTGGGCGCGATAAGTCGCGCTGGGACCCAGAAAAACTCACACCGAAGCCCCAAAATCATACTGGGGCCCCACAAATGTGCGTCAGAAGCCCCAAATATACACAGCGGGACCCTAAGAGTACAACGGTGCCAGAAAGTACAACTAACCCTCCAAAGCGCACAGAGTCTCCCAAAAAGCGATAGGGTCCTAAAACATGCGTTGCAGCCCTAAATAAACATACCGGGAGCTCTAAGAAGCAGGGTTTAGAAGATGTATTAGGCCTATAACTTCAAAGTAAAATGTATTACCCACCACTTTAAAATACAAAATTTTACAATTTCAGGCATTACAGTTCATAGCACCCGGTCGCCACGACGGCAACGTCAGTGCACGTGCACACCCATTTTTCGTATTCGGTGCATTCGCCACACTTCGTGCGATGCTATGGTTTCTGCGAGGTCTTCTGCGTTTTGCTAATTGCTGCCACATGATACAATTGCGCCATATTTGACGTGTGGAATGCTTCGTATGGGCGTTCGCTGCGAAAAGTCGATTGATTAAATTCGATCATTAGTTTCCTACTTCCCACATTTTCTGGTAGCTATGAAATGCGGTTTCCGCTGAGCTTTGATGCACTTCATATCTTTGCTGCTATCCTCCCAGATTTGATACCGAACCGAAGCCAAGCCTCGGCGTTCTTTTTTGGACCCGTTGCGTCTTTCTTGGTCTATGATTGTGTATTATGGCTCCAAGACATTTTTGTTAGGGGCCTAAAGCATTTTCGAACCCCATGCTCGTTTTAGGGTTTGTTGAATTTTTGTGCACCGATTATTTTTTTGACGTGTCAGGGCGTTTTCGAAGATCCCGATGTGTTTATTTAGCGCCCGGTCTTTTTGTTTGTTTTGGAACCATGTTGCCTTTTGCGGCCCCAACCACCTTTTCAGGCTATTGTGCGTTATCATGACCCTTGTGTGCCTTGAGAGCTTCCGGTGTATTTTTTAGACCTCCCGGTATGTATATTTATGGCTGCAACGCATGTGTTAAGGCCCTGTCGCTTTTTGTGAGACTGTGCGCTTTGGAGGGTCAGTTGTATTTTCGGCCCCCGTTGTGCTCTTAGGGTCTCGATGTGTTTATTTTGGGCTTCTGACGCACACTTGTGGGGCCCAAGTACAATTTTGGGGCTTCGGTACGATGTTTCTAGGTCCCAGAGTGGCTTATCGCACCCAGGCGCGTGGTTCCGGAGACCCAACCCCAGTTTTCTGGGCTCAATACGATTTTGTGAAACTATTCTGATTTTCTTAAAAGTCCGAATCCCGGCCGGATTTCTCGAGCCCTTGGCGCCATGTTTTTGTATCCCACCTCGAATGTTCGAGATTCGGTTTGTTTTTCGGTGCCGTACGCAATTTGTGAAGGCATCTGATAATATGTTCGGTGCTCCAGAGCCATTTTTTTACCTGAGCATTTAGTTGTTTGAATCAATCCTTATTTTGGAGGGCTCCAGCTTGATTTGTGTGTGTTTGTGGTCACACTGTGCTTACGTGTGGTCCTAGACGGCAATTTTTTAGAGCTTCGACGGGACTACCGATGGGAATTGTGGGTCCCAAGCGCGATATTTGGGGGGCCAGGTTCGAGTTTGTGCGATGCGTTATATTTAGCTGTGGCCCCAACGCGGTTTTGGCGGTTCCTGTCGCAATTTTTCGAGCCTCTGAGCGAATTTTCCGGGGCTCGCCGTATTTATTTGGAGACCCATACGCGAATTCTGGTGGACCGACGCGAATTTTGGTGGCCCCAGCGCGATTTTTGAGGCCCCGACACGATTCTTGGGAGCTTATCCCTCTCAGGATGGAGGGGGCATTTGCCCCTTTGATATAGCACTCCGGCCACTGAAGGAGTTTTTTTTTTGTCCCAGAGTGACATTCCGGTTAAAATTGATTTGGGGGGTAGCTGCAACTTTTGGGGCCTCGGCGCGACCTTCTGGGCCTCCAGTGTGATTTTCAAGGGCTGTGACGCGACTTTTTTGGGTCCAATGTGATCTTTCGGGCCCCGACGTCAATTTCTTGGATCCCTAGCGCCAGCGCCCTCGACACTTTTTGGGGGTCCAATGCGTTTTGGAGGCTTTTGGCGTCATTGTTCGGCCCCCAGAGTGATTATTCATGTCCGGATTGTTCTTCGTTGCTCCGGCTTCTTTTGTCTTGGTCCCAATGAGACTGTTGGGGCACGGTACGACCTGTCGTGCCCCTGGCATGATTTTCGTGGTCCGGGCGTGAATTTTTGGTACCCCAGGCTCAGCGTAATATGCAGGGGCCGCGGCCGGATCTTTTGGGGCCCATATCGTGATTTTAAAATACCCAGACTCGACTCTTACTATTTCTTAGGGGGTTCTTCTTGCAAATTATAGGCCTACTGTCGCGTCGTCTCATTTCCTAGAGCCTTTTTACCGGTTTTCGATGTCTCCTTGTGTGTCCTACCCTCCTCCATATTCAATGGTCCTCCTCTCCCGTCTTGGAGGGCCTCCTCTTGCATTCTGGGGCCCCTTTAACATGGCATGGGGCTTTCTCTCATCTTCGAGGGGCATTTTCTGCCAAATTAGGAACCTCTTGCCACGCCTCGTGTGCCTCCTCCTTTATCCTGGCAAAGCCTTACCCGTCTTGAGGGATCTTCAATTTTGGAAACCTCACCTCCTTCCATACCTGCTATCACTCCCATCTTAAGGGCCTCCCTTCATTTCCTGGGAACTCTTTCCGGTCTTCGGGACCTCATTTGGTCCTGGAGACCTACTCCTTCTCGAGTCCGGCAGGTGCCTCATTTCTCTTCTAGAGGCCTTCTTTTTTTGAAATTAGGGGCCTCCTCTCACGTCTGGGGGTCCCTCCTGCTCTGCGCTCTGGATTCGATCTTTACCCATCTTAGGGGTGGTCTCTTATCTCCTGGTGGACTCCTCTTCTCTCCCAGGCGCCTCCTCTGCCAAATTACTGGCAACCTTTCCTATCTTAGTTGCCTTGTTATTTCCCGGGGACCTTCTTAGCGGTCTTCGAGCCTTCTTTTCCGCTTGGGAGCCATCTCTATATCCAATGGCCTTTCTCTCCTATTTTAGGGGACTCCTCGTTCACCATGGGGTCTCATTTCCAATCTTGTGTCGTTCTCTTCCGAATTAGGTGCCTCCTGCCACGTCTCTGGATCATCCTTTTCTATATCGGTGGAACCTCACCCGTTTGAGGCCTGCTTTTGCGCCCCTGAAACCTCATCTCATATCCAATGGCTTCCTTTTCCGTCTTAGGGCCTCCTCTCATATGCTGGGGCCTCCTTTCCGGTGTTGGAGCCTCTTTTGCAATCCTGGTTGCCTCCGTGCCATTTTTGACACTCTCTTGATTTCTGGGGACTCCTACCCTCTCCTAGGTGACTCCTTTTTCAAATTAGGGGCCTCCTCTCACGTCATGGGTGCCTCCTTATCTGTGTCTGGAGCCTCATTATCCTCTTAGCAGGGTGCTTTTGCGTCCTAGTCCTAGATCTTCTCTTCCAGGTTCCTCCTCTTCCAAAATATAGGCCTCATCTGGCTGGTCTCGGTGGCCTTCTCTCCTTCCTGCGCAGACCTTCTTACCCGTATTGGGGCCCCTATTGCGTCCGGAGAAGTCTCCCCTATCAGGTCTTAATTTTATATTGCAGGGGCATCCTCTTCCGTCTTGGGGGCCTCGTTTTCCAACTTAAGAATATCCTGCCACCCATCGGAAGCCTTTTCGTCTAACCTGGGTGGCTTCTTGCCCGTCTCGGTGGCATCCTTTCCGTCCTGAGGGCCTCCTTTTCGTGTTGGGGTCTCCTTTTCGTCCTGGGGCCTCCTTTTCGTCCTGGGGGCTACCTTCCTATCTCTGTTCTAAGTCTTAGGGGCCTCCTTTTGGTCCTTGGGTGCATCCTTTTCGTTCTAGGGGCATCCTTTTCGTCCTGGGGCCTCCTTTTAGTCCTGGGGGGCCTCCTCCCAATCTCTGTTCTACGTCTTAGGGGCCTCCTTTTCGTCCTGGTGGCCTCCTTTTCGTCCTGGGGGGCCTCCTTTTCGTCCTGGGGGCCACCTCACAATCTCTGTTCTATGTATTGCAGGTAGCATCCTAAAATGGATAGAGTTGTGGCTTTCAGATAGACAGCAGAGAGTGATGCTAAATGGTACCAAGTCATCATGGCAAAATGTTCTTAGTGGAGTCCCCCAGGGGTCGGTACTGGGGCCACTATTGTTCATTATATATGTGAATAGCATTGAATGTGGCCTAAGCAGTAAGGTTTTGAAATTTGCGGATGATTTGAAGATCTTTAGGGCAATAACAGGGCAAAATGAGCAGGTTTTGCTGCAGAAGGACTTAGACGAGCTAGTGAAGTGGTCCGAAAAATGGCAAATGAAGTTTAATTTTGATGAGTGCAAAGTCATGCATGTAGGTAGGCAGCATATGAAGGCTCCATACTTGATGGGTGGCCAAGTACTATCTGTGACTCAGCAGGAGAAGGACTTAGGTGTTATTTTGAACACAAAATTGGGGGCATCAGAACAGACCAAAGAAGCCAGGAAGAAGGCACTAAGAATGCTTGGGGCAATACAGAGGAATGTGTCATACAAAAGTGAGGAGGTCATCAGGAAGCTTTACTGTGCATATGTCAGGCCACATTTGGAATACTGTGTCCAAGCTTGGTCCCCTAGTTATGAAAAAGATTGTTGGCTTTTAGAGAGAGTACAAAAGAGGGCAACAAAAATGGTTTATGGTATAGGCAACCTGGAATATGAGGAAAGACTGAAGAAATTGAACATGTTTTCACTTAGATATAGAAGGCTGAGAGGAGACCTCATCGAGGTTTTTAAATTTGTTAATGGTCAGGAACAGGGATATCTCAGGGAAATGTTTGAATTTAACAGAAATGATGCAATTAGAGGTCATCAATTCAAAATTAAAGTTAATCACAGCAGGACAAGGTTAAGACAGTCTTTCTTCACCAACAGGGTAGTAGAACACTGGAACCAGCTGCCAGGAACCATTGTCAGTAGCAACACACTGAACATCTTTAAAAACGGCATAGACAATCATTATAAGAATAGGGGGATTGTTTTTCTGTATTCCAGGGAAGGTTGATCGACAGGGAGGAGTGTGAGTTGGGAGGAGTTTGTAATTGTTGACTGTGTTATGAAATAGCAAGTGAGTCTCTTATTAAGTCTAAATGCTTTATAACTATATAGGGTGTACCTAGCAGTGGATTCAGCACCTTCCTTCGGGATGTGATACTGATGAGATTGTCTATGGTAGCACAATGGGTATGATGGGAGGAGTTTGTAATTGTTGAGTGTATTATGCAATAGCAAGTGAGTCTCTTATTAAGTCTGAGCGCTTTATGAATTTCTGTGGGATGTGCCTAGCAGTGGATTCGGCACCTTCCTTCGGGATGTGATGCTGATGAGGTTGTCTATGGTGGCACGATGGGTGTGATGGGAGGAGCTTGTGATTATTGAGGGTGTTAGGCGGTAGCAAGTGAGTGGTGTTAGATGGGCTGGGATATATAGCTTCCTAGGAACTTGGGATAAGGGATTGATTGGGGTGGGAGTATGCACATTCTAGTACCTTTTCTAGATAGGCTTAACCCAGATGGGCCCCTGTGGCTCTTATTAAGCCTTAATACTTTATGACTTTATGACTTTTTTTACGTCCTGGGGGCCTCCTTTTCGTCCTGGAGTCCTCCTTTTCGTCCTGGGGACCTCATCCCAATCTCTGTTCTACGTCTTGGGGGCATCCTTTTCGTCCTTTGGTGCATCTTTTCGTCCTGGGGTTGGTTGGTTGATTGTTGGAGTGTAGGGGCGCATAGACTGCGTCATTCGTCCTGGGGGCCTTCTTTTCGTCCTGGGAGCCTCCTTTTCGTCCTGGGGGCCTCCTTTTCGTCCTGGGGGCCTCCTCCCAATCTCTGTTCTACGTCTTGGTGCCTTCCTTTTCGTCCTGGGGCCTCCTTTTCGTCCCGGGGGGCCTCATTTTCGTCCTGGGGGTCTCCACCCAATCTCTGTTCTACGTCTTGGGACCTCCTTTTCGTCCTTGGGTGCCTCCTTTTCGTCCTGGGGCCTCCTTTCCGTCCTGGGGGGCCTCCTTTTCGTCCTGGGGGCCTCCTTCCAGTCTCTGTTCTACGTCTTGGGGCCTCCTTTTCGTCATGGGGTCTCTTTTTCGTCCTGGAGGCCTCCTTTTCGTCCTGGGGGCCTCCTGCCAATCTCTGTTCTACGTCTTGGGGCCTCCTTTTCGTCCTGGGACCTCCTTTTCGTCCCGGGGGGCCTCCTTTTCATCCTGGGGACCTCCTCCCAATCTCTGTTCTACGTCTTGAGGCCTCCTTTTCGTCATGGGGGTCTCCTCCCAATCTCTGTTCTACGTCTTGGGGCCTCCTTTTCGTCCTGGGGGCCCCCTCCCAATCTCTGTTCTACGTCTTGAGGCCTCCTTTTCGTCATGGGGGCCTCCTTCCAATCTCTGTTCTACGTCTTGGGGCCTCCTTTTCGTCCTTGGGTGCATCCTTTTCGTCATGGGGTCTCCTTTTCGTCCTGGGGGCCTCCTTTTCGTCCTGGGGGCCCCTCCCAATCCTGTTCTACGTCTTGGAGCCCCTTTTCGTCCTGGGGGCCTCCTTTTTGTCCCAGGGGGCCTCCTTTTCGTCCTGGGGGCCTCCT
Organism: Ashinkailepas kermadecensis; assembly: GCA_034440615.1. NCBI lineage: Eukaryota > Metazoa > Arthropoda > Thecostraca > Neolepadidae > Ashinkailepas > Ashinkailepas kermadecensis. The sequence goes on along the minus strand of JAOTOM010002261.1, from coordinate 38,502 downwards.
CCCAATCTCTGTTCTTCGTCTTGGGGCCTCCTTTTCGTCCTGGGGGCCTCCTTCCAATCTCTGTTCTACGTCTTGGGGCCTCCTTTTCGTCCTTGGGTGCATCCTTTTCGTCATGGGGTCTCCTTTTCGTCCTGGGGGCCTCCTCCCAATCTCTGTTCTACGTCTTGGGGCCTCCTTTTCCTGGGGGCCTCCTTTTTGTCCCGGGGGGGGCGCCCTTTTCGTTCTGGGGGCCTCCCCCAATCTCGTTCTACGTCTTGGGGCCTCCTTTTCGTCCCGGGGGCCCCCCTTTTCATCCCGGGGGCCTCCTTTTTCCCTGGGGGCCTTCTCCCAATCTCTGTTCTACGTCTCTTATAGAGACCTGATGATATTTCCTGGTGGCCTCGTCAGTCCTTGAGGCCTCATTGACAGCATGATATTCTGTCCCGTCGGCCTCCTTGCTCACCTTTTTTGCTGTGCATTTGCGGATAGGGGCCTCCTCAAATTTCAGGGGGGGGGCGCCGCCCCCCCCCAGTTTCACGGCAGGGGGGGCGACTGCCCCCCTGCCCCCCCGGTGGCGACGCCCTTGATCTGGGGGTAGGGAAGGGGGCTCGATCCCGCGATCATTTCCACCCTTAGCCGTCATACCCATTGGTGTACGTAACATCAAATTGCGTTTGAACTGCTTCAGCCGCCTCCCAACTCACAATGATTTCGAAGAAGTTCCACCCCTGGCTGGAGCGCATCTTTAGTATCATTTTGACATCCCAGGCAACATATCGTTGCAATAGGGAGGCGTACAGGGTAACAAATGTGTGCTACCTTCTTAGCGTGACCACAAGAATGTGCGGATCCAGCAGGTCGGTTGGGTGTGGGGGAGGAGGAAGCCGGGCTGGGGAAACAAAAAGTCGAAACCGGCGAAGTAAGCAAGTACAACACAGGTCTAACATTGTGGTTCCATGAATCCGCATATAAGAATATCGCAACTCAGCAATGCAAGAAGCTAGAAGGAAGCGATGATTGCATTCCTTTCACAATTGCAAGCGAGAATCCTGGCAACATATTATTTTGCAAATCCAGCTGCCTGCATTTTACGTTTGTCGTATTTCAGGAATTTTAGGTAACGTGTCCCAATCGCCAATTCATCCTAATATTTACGCGTTGTGATAGGACAGCCGGCAGCTGTACAGCGGAGCATCATGCATCATGGCATGTATTCTATCTCAAAACATGCGCAAACATCGAGATGAGCGGACACTGAAGGTTGATACATGTGCATTGGGGACGGCCCACAACATCGAACGCCTGGGCAACGTTACCAACACCGGAACACGTTTTCCAACACCAATGCTGGCGACGCGGAAATAATGTAAAATATATTCATTTTCCTTAGCTACAAAAATAGACATACCGCATTACAACATGCGTTGAGAAGTGTCAGGACATTGGCAATAACTGCGAGCACGTGATACAGTGGATAGAAGCCTCGAGCGGTAATTACCGCTGTCAGCCCGAACGCGAGGTCGACGACACAAATCTGAAGGTTCCATGGGTAAAAAATACACCTGCAGAGCCGTTAGTTCCTAATCATCCGTTCGCCGGGAACTGCGATACCTCTGCGCTGACGGCGGTCAGCGTGCGCAGGGAGACCACAGCCTGGTGTCTCCCTGCCAGGTGGGCGCTCGTGAACCGCACAGGTCGGATGCAGGCGATTGCACTCACGACTTGTCTGTAGCAAGTCGTGTCTGCAGTCGGGCGACGAGACTTCCGGCCGTTAAGACGGACAACGTTAGTTCAATTTTTCAATTTAGCATTTCCGTCATGCACAAGCCTATTCGGAATATATTGACTCAACTGGTTTAAAAAAAACTTAAAGATAAGGTTAAGACTGAATCGAATATCTGTCTAAAGACATCACCGGTGTGACACGACCGGCTCAATCAGCCGACTGCCGAGACGACTTCACTTGCAACAACCACCGCACACGCACCTCCGACGGCTACTATACCTGGACCAATTGCGCCGCTCGGATCGATGCTGTCCACTGTACCGAGTCAATCGCACAACTCCAACCGACACGGCGCCCGGCAGGCCGGCGCGACGAGCCGCACAGTTGCCGAACATCCGCCGTCGGTCACCACGACTCGTCCAGCATCCACCCAACGCTCAGGTTCCGTCCAACACCATCACAACCAAACGCCGGCCGGCTCTGGGAGGACGCGCACTGTGGCAGCTGAAGGGCCGCGCCGGGAGTACAGCGCCACGGTCGGCTCTACCGGCCCACCAGTGTCTCCGGCATCGCCGTCGCGGACAGACCATCCTCGGCACTCATGTCCACCACGTGGCCGTACACGTGGTCCACGAATTCGGCCTCGGCGGAGGCCGGCCAGAACAGCGCGCCACATATGGGGCAGATGCGCTCGGCCGGCCACGCGCCCGACGGCGCGCCCGTGCTGTCGTCTCGTGTGGGCGCCGCGCCCGGCCCCGGGCTGGCCGTCAGAGGGATCTCGTGCAGGGACGGTAGCGAGCCGTCCGTCGCCGTAGTCACCACAGCACCTGCAGCACGCCGTGCAGATGACAGCCAACATGACACTGGCAGCACCGATGACAGACGGCATGACATTCGCAACACAAACGACAGACAAACCGGCATCTGCAGCATAACTGCTGACAGACAAAATGGCACCTACAGCGCAGATGGCAGACATCATTCCCAACACAGATGACAGACAACATAGAACCTGCAGCACAGGTAACAGACAAGACGACCACCACTGCACCTAAGCATCTGGGGGGTCGGGGACAATTGCAATACTCCAACACACCCGAAATCATATCAATACAATTTATAGCTGGCAATTGGACCTGGCAAAAACATGAATTCCAAAGGACATGTTGTCACTTTCAGTTTTCACATTTTTACTGAAGCGTCAGAGTTCACAGTGGCATACTCCATCACTGACAGACAAGAAAGGATGCAAACACAAGGCCCCACATTCCAGCACCAAATAAAGATTTTAAAGCAACTCTTTATAATAAAAATGCGCTTCTTGATGGCATCATTGTAAAACCGTAAGCACTACCCACGGTACACGGCTAAATAGCAGAACTGACGTCTTGGTTCGCAGTGCGAATGTTCACAGCCGTTACGCGACGTTCCTCGCAAGTGGCACACATGCCACAATATCGTCTGGTACATTGTGGCACACATACCACAATATCGTCTGGTACACTGTGGCACACATATCACAATATCGTCTGGTACGTTGTGGCACACATACCACAATATCGTCTGGTACATTGTGGCACACATACCACAATATCGTCTGGTACATTGTGGCACACATACCACAATATCGTCTGGCACGTTCTGGCACACATACCACAATATCGTCTGGTACATTGTGGCGCACATACCACAATATCGTCTGGTACATTGTGGCACACATACCACAATATCGTCTGGTACATTGTGGCACACATACCACAATATCGTCTGGTACGTTGTGGCACACATACCACAATATCGTCTGGTACATTGTGGCACACATACCACAATATCGTCTGGTACAGGTCAGGACAGCAGTACGTGGCTGGTCGGACTCACCTCGCTCCCTGAGCCGCAGCAGTTGGCCGACATTCTCCCGCAGCACGCCGTTCCTCTCCCGGAGCGCCTGCGCCACCTGTCGCAGATCGTGGTCGAGCGTGCTACCAGTGTACTCATCTTCGGTGGCCGCTACCCGCTTCAGGCCGACAACCTGCCGATCAGTGAAATTGTCACGATAGGGAGCAGAGGCGGCCAGGCCGTCCGACACGTGTCCGGCCGATAATTTGCGAACTACAATAATCGGTGTTGAAACATGCAAATAAGTGAACGGGTAAAACACTGTCGTGTGCATTATCGTGGCAAGCTCCTTGTTCATTGGCTTGCCAATCAATACGCCATGCATGTTCTAATCTACTTTTGGTGCACCTGGGGTTAAAAACGACTCATCATTTTGCAGGCGAAACTTGGCTAGGAAAAGGTAAACCTTTCATTACTTTTCAGCATCCAACAGCTATAAATACCGAACAGCCATGGACGTAATTTGCTGCTGCAAACAGCAATTTGTGTATGTAGTTCAGATTTTAGGACGGGTTAGCGAACATCAAGTTAGGAACTGCTTTGTCATAATTGTTATTTACGGAACGATGGTTTCCTGGATGTACTGGCTTGAGGTCCATAGTAAATACACACCATGAAGTGCATTTTGTCTCATTATTTTCGCGACAATTTAACCATTCGGACCCAGAAGCCAAATCCGAAAATGAATCGCTCCAATCAGACCAGATCCATACCAAAATCAGTCAAGCATACTCGCTGTCAGTGTCCTCAAACCTGACGACCGGCAGACTCGGACCAGGCTCATGGTAAGGCCTACCGAACACACCCACAGCGAGCATCCCCGGACCTGCCGACCGGCAGACTCGGACCAGGCTCATGCTGAGGCCTACCAAACACACCCACAGCCAGCATCCCCAGACCTGCCGACCAGCCGACTCGGTCCAGGCTCATACAGAAGCCTACCAAACACACCCGCAGCCAACATCCCCAGACCTGCCGACCAGTTAGTTAGTTATTTATTTGGGTTTAAAGGGCGCATCGACTGCAATGGTCATATAGTGCCCAGACCTGCCGACCAGCCGACTCGGTCCAGGCTCATACAGAGGCCTACCAAACACACCCGCAGCCAGCATCCTCAGAACTGCTGACCGGCAGACTCAGACTAAAACCACATGGGCTTAGTCCGAGCCGCTTGGCCAAACGCGTTAGTTAGCTTATTAGAGGCCAGTCAAGCAGGTTCATAGCCCGTGTTTGGTTTAACACGCGCCCTGGAGGGCCTCTGAGAATTACGCGCACTGGAGGGGGGGTGGGCGGATTCCGCCCCCCCTAAGATCTCGGCTCCTAGTAACGCTGGAGGAACGAAATTCGCAGGGTGGATGGGCACAGTAGTGAACTCTATTGTGTGCAATTTTCGTGACCTTAGGTCAATATCTTCAAGGTCAAATGAGGTCAGATTGGCGAAATTTTCCGGTTTTGCGTGGCTTGGCATGCCATCGTTATGGATCGCTGTGATTGTGTTTAAATGCTCAAAAATGGGCATCAATGATGTTTTGGACATTACTAATGATGCAATGCAGATGCTAGACCCAACATTTGACCTCAGGTCACCTATATAGCACCACTTTATCAGGTCAGTTACCTGTTCCAGTTACCGGAACCGGCCGCCCGCCCGACTGCTCCGTTGGGCAGCTCGGAGCAATCGGCTTCGTGAAGAAGGGAGTGAAGTACATGAATAAAGTATAGAAACGCAATGACAAACAGTACAAATGACAACCAGTAGTGCATTTATGGCAACATTCCAGTTGATCAAGTTTGGTTCCATTAACCTGTCATGAACTTGACCTGACTTGACCTTGGTGACCTAACATGACCTTGAAACTATACAGTATATCAATATGCATCAAACAAGTCGTTAGTGTTGCCTAGAACACTTCCCTTTTGTCAGTATACTGGAAGCGCATCAGCGCCGATTTTTGTGGTCTGGCGCTATAACATTTTTTTTATTTTAGCGGCCCCTAACTTGAAAAAATTTTCGGCCGATTTCCATTTTTCTTGCTTTAAACGACGCGCCGTTCATTTCTAAGCAGGTACACCCAAAATCACGTATATCGACCGGTAAAATGTGCAGTTATTTGCGAAAAACCGGAGGGGCGGGCGGATTTCGCCCCCCCCCCCTCCAGTGCGCGTGTTAAGAAGACTTCTGATTTGGATGATCAATGACACCTAGCAGTGAATAGTGTTCCACTTTTGCATCCCAACATTACTAACGTTTCTGTCGTGTTTTGCTGTCTATGGAATCAACACAGTAAAGCAAAATATTTCGTCCACAACGCGGGCCGTTAACGGACGTCCACAGCGCAGGCCGGTAACGGACGTCTACAGCGCGGGCCGGTAACGGACGTCCACAGCGCGGGCCGGTAACGGACGTCCACAGCGCAGGCCGGCAAAGAACGTGCACAGCACGGTTGTTGGTTGTTTATTGGTTTCACGACGCGTCGACCGTTGAGTCATGTAGCGTCGCCAATCTCTCACGCCGATTGGTCGCGGGCGAAGGGTGCGACAGGTGAGACTCGAACCCACAACCTTTCGATTGTGAGACGAGCATTTTACCCCTAGACCACTCGTCCCCTGCACAACACGGATCACTGGAGCAGACGAACAGCATGAGGCTAATGAATCACCGCTATCCTGATTTAGACCTGATTGGTTCCAATGTAAAGGCCACCAGCCCGTCGGTGGTGATTCACCATGCCCATGAATGAGCTTGACGGCCCGCGTGACTCACCATGTCCAGGAATGAGCTTGATGGTCCGCATGACTCACCAAGTCCAGGAATGAGCTTGACGGCTCGCGTGACTCACAATATCCAGGAATGAGCTTGACGGTCCACGTGACTCACCATGTCCATGAATGAGCTTGACTGCCCGCGTGACTCACCATGTCCTGGAATGAGCTTGACTGCCCGCGTGACTCACCATGTCCAGGAATGAGCTTGACTGCCCGCGTGACTCACCATGTCCTGGAATGAGTCGGTGAGCGTCTGTCGGCCCGATTTGTGCAGCTCCAGCAGGCGGCGCTCAATCTCCTCCTCAGTCATCGAGTCGATGGGGTCGGCAGCCAGAGGCGGCTTCTCGGGCGGCACCACCGGTACCTGTGTAGGAGACACGTACACAGGGCAGGACACATACGCAGGACAGGGCACACCTACACAGAGCGGGACACACGCACACAGGGCAGAACACACATACGCAGGGCAAAACACACCCGCACAGAGCAGGACACACGTACACAGGGCAGGGCACACATATGCAGGGCAGGGCACACCTACAGAGGGTAGGACACACGTTCACAGGGCAGGACACACGTACACAGCAGGACACACATACACAGGGCAGGGCACACCCACCTACACAGGGCAAAGCACACTTACACAGGCGGAGCAAACTTAGACACGCCAGTCCCAACACTAAACACCGGCACTTGACCGACACAGGACACCACGGCACAAGCGGGGTAGAGGCCGAGTGCCACCGCCTGGCTAAAACCCCACCGCCCAACACCTGCTGGACATCGACTTGCACCCACGATCATGCACTACTGCGACATTTTGGACGCGGCGGTAAACATCAAGTCGGATGGCACTTCATCTTGGAGGTAAGAAGAACACCTAACTGAGCTTTACCGGCATGCTCCTATTTATTTTCATGTGTGGCTTGACGAAGGTAGGTCAAGGGTAGAGGTAATTTTAGGTAGAAACTGCAATCTTCGCTATGCATAAAATGGCACAGGCATCCTGCCTAAAACTCTTGGAAAAGGATATTTTTATTCAACCACTTACCCTTAAGCTCAGTTCAATTACCGAACCAACCCGAAAAAAAAACTGTGTCTACGGCAGCCGTCTAGTATTCAGCCGATTCCCGTTCTGATTGGCCGGCAGACTGTGACGTCATGCGAGCGTGTGTAGTGCTCGCCTGCTTCTAAAGCTGTCAGGCTTCAGTTTGTTATTAAAATGAAACAAACCTTTCTGTTATTAGTGCACAAAAGAGGTAATTGAGTCAACGATGAGACCATTAGGTGATTTCATAGCACCAAACTGCTGGTCTCTGTTCGGTGTTGGAAACGTACGTCAACTGGCATGCCCATTACGATGGCTCAATACCGATTGGTTGACCACCTATCTGCATTGGAAAACGTGCCTATATTTAAAATTATGCTGGATAGATACATCGATCACATATTTATTTGACGATTGAATAAATCCAATAGCATTGGGAGATAACGAACGTCGGCAAGCAATGCCACATCAGCACGGATTTCGGGTGACTTGTCAAAATGCTGAACATACAATGGAACTGTCAATGACTGGCGAATCACAATATCTGGACTTCGCAAGAACTTATTCAGACACGGATATTAGGCACCCTGTCATATGAGTTCCTCGTGGACAGTGTTGATAAGATTGCTATTCCCAGGCCTTTTAAGATCCAACAACTACACACCGCAAATATCATTTAATGTATTTTGATATTGTAAGCAGCAGCTTAGCAAATATTTATATCAGAAGTACGACGTAAATAAATAAATTGTATTGTTGTGGTGTGAATATTAAAGGTACATCCTGACGTCGCTTTTCCCATCATTTGCCATGATTTTATCCTTCAAAACACAGTCACATCCGGAAAATCGAACTTGCTCGTGTGTGAAATCGTTCCCGGATATCTCCACTGATGGAACTATGATTGGGGTTGGTAATACTCATTTCACATTAGCATATATGCATATAGCACATATGTATAGCATATGGCATATAGCACATAGGTTAGCAATACTCAATCACTTTAGCATATATGCATGCTGCTTACAGGACTTACTTTTACTATACCACGAACGAATAAGCCAGGAACTGATGCAATCGTGAAGGTCTCAGTTTTGCCTTTCGTTTATCAAACGAAAAATGTTGATTGCAAACGAAGGGACAAAGGCAATGAAAAAGCTACCGTGAGGAACAAATCAAGGTTTCTTCAATTGGTAAACAGCACTTCTTGACTATTCTAAACCTTCTCTATATATAATCATCTTCCAGCTCTTGTAAATCTGAATATCTTCACGGGAGGTTTCCAAATTACTCAATATCATTCCGCAACACACTTATGAAGTTAAATTCCTGTTGAGTGGCTGCTCACGAGCAAAACAAAAACAGTACAAGTATCCGTTTTCACATCAAGCAATAAAACGGAACGTCTCATTTATCCTTGGTGCTTACACGTGGAGCAGAGTCTGGGAGGCCAATTGTTCTCAGCACACCACCCAGCACCAGATCCACCAGCGACGGCACCAGCGGCGGCACTCTCGTCCCCGTGTCCCACCCACCTGCACGTGAACCTCATCTGAGCCGCGATTGGCCTGTTCGATGGAGGCGGGCGCCAGGTCGGCGGCGTCCAGGCCGGCCGCCTCCAGTCGGCGCCGCGCCGTATGCACCTGACGCGACAGCAGCGCCACCTGCTCGCGCAGGTTGCTGCACTCCTGGTGTCGCGCCGAGATCTCCCGGTTCAGCTGGCCGGCCTTGTCGCGCTGGCGGCCACCGCTTTCGCGCAGCCGCTCGATCTCCGAGTACAGTGACGTCTTGTCGGCCAGCAGCCGGCGCGTCTCGTCGTCCAGCACGCGCAGCTGGTCTGCCTGCTTTTGACACCTGTCGCGGGTTGTCTTCAGCGCCACCTGTGGCCACGACCAGATCACAATACACACGCACAACCCGAACATGGAATGTAGGCTGGTGACATTCCATTTAATGCTCGAGTAAATCAGCAGTTGGCAGACATACAAGTTTGCTAGAAATGCAATGAATGACTGCAGGGCCGCCGCGGTAGTCGATGTGTGGCGAGTAGGGTGTGACATGCGCTTTTACTATCGATCTAATCGCCAGTGGTGATTGTGAGTGGTTACGTACTGACTTGGTAACTCGTCGTGGTCACGTGGGCATGCAACGACACGCGGCCACAGTTGAATTGTTCACAGACTGATATTCCTATAATGTTAGATATTTGGGGTTTAGGGCGCCTCGACCAAAAAAGGTGGAAATTTAGTGCCCATAACGTTCATTTAGCATACCAGGATCATATGGAGAGTTACTAATGCGTATCGATCGATCGTAAATATAATCGATAATCGACTAATCGATGCGCCCTGTAGCCCCCCCCCCCACCGGAGAGTTACTAAGGTGAGTATATGGCCTAAAATCCTATCGCTCTTAGGTACCTGAATCTGTTACCGGAACTAATGATTTCCGAGTCATCTGTTAGCACGTCGCGATATGTTAGATGTTCGATCTTAGTTCCGTAAAACAACTTTTGCTCCCTTGAAAAGTGCTTGCACGAGAAAAGCACATGTCGCACCGTGAGGGCTTCCAGACAGCGGGGACACTTGGGTCTCTCTTCCCCGCGGAGGAGGTATTTGTAAGTAGCGTGTGTGTGTGGCCAGTTTGCAATCTACATAGTCACCTCGTTACTCCTGGATCCGAGATAGCATGATGACCAGTCTCCAAGGTGTGGTTTTTATGGAATACAGCTTATTGTTCGACTGTACATTCCGACTCCCCTGCCACTTAGCATTCATATGCAATGTGATTCCAGAGATGTGGTCCCTGGCGGGAAGTGGGAGAATACGTATCTCTGCGCTGCGGAATCGGCTCGCTCATTTCCATAAATTGCGACATGGCTCGGAACCCAGCACAAACAAACGCTATTTCCGTCTCGTTCCAAAGTAGTGAGACATGTCAGAATGTCAATAAGTAGTGTCGGTAGGGTAAAATGCGGTAAGTGCCAAAAGGCTGCTAAGAGAGTCAGATAGTATGACATATGAAACATCTCGTGATACCTCGATGAAAGAAAGCGCTTCAATTATTGCGATCAGCTCACAGGTATACAATGAAGGGTAAAAAAGGGTAAAAACAGGGTACAAAATCGAGCGGAAGTACCACACACGAAAGCACATCCCGCTCGGGTGCCGGTCTTGGACCCATCAATAAATATTGATGTATATCCTTGATATGTATCTAAGTGATCCAGTGTTTGCATGCGGAAGAGCTCAGGTGTTACATCATCCTTGCGCATCGCTGCGAGCGATAGCTCAACTACAGGGGAGACTAGATTCCAGGGCGGTACGGCTAGTTTCTGCATACGCACCACCCGACGGACTCTTACACCACTCTCCTCAAAGAGAGCACGAATTCGGACATAGAACGGCAAAGCTTTCACATTTATGCCACTGCGAAAGAGTGCCAAGATATGTCGCGAGAACACCGCGTCGTATGTGGGATGGGTGGGGAACTGCCGTAATCTGCATGCATACCGTAGGCCAAGCATTTCATGTCTCAACGCCAGGGGAGGCTCGTTCGACTCTGCGAGCAGGCTAGCAATCGGCGTGGTTCTAAACGCCCCGGTGGAGGTCCGCAGAGCCGCATGCTGTACCGCATCAAGAGTACACTTATTGCTCTTGGAGGCACCACCATACACATAGCATGCATAGTCCAACTTAGCTCGGATGAGTGACCGACAGAGCAACATTAATGTCTTTCGATCAGAACCATATGAGGTTCGTGATATACACTTCAACAGGTTTAATGACTTAAAACATTTTCTCAATGTATAAAAATGTTGTTTGTACGTTAACCGGCTATCGAACTGCACCTCAGGGAACTTCGCGATTGGTTAAAGAGGGATATCCGTGCCATATAACTCCGTGTTTAGGGCTTGAGAGCACCGCCTGGGGAAAAGTGCATTGCAACCGTTTTGTTTGTGGAAAAGCGGAGTCCGTTTTGGAGATGGTTTACCGCGAGCTGTAAACATCTTGTTAGCAATGGTGTGTTGGAGCCAGATGACCACATCGCGAAGTCATCGACAAATAGCGAACGTCCGATGCTTTGTGGCAGTGCATCCCAAATATCAGCTATGATGATAGTGAACAGGGCAACACCCAAAACACTGCCCTGCGGAACTCTATTTATTTGGCGGAATCGCTCGGAAAGCTCGTGTCCCACTCGGACGCGGAGGAAGCGATCCTTCAGAAATTGTTGGATACAAATTCACAAGTTCCCGCGGATTCCACATTTCTTATCCTTTAACAAGATTCCGTGTCGCCAAGTGGGGTCATAGGCTGCTTCTATATCGAAGAAAATAGCTCCAATATGTTGTCTGCGCTTAAAAGCGACTCGAATGGCGGTGTCAAGTATTACAAGATGATCAGTTGTACAGCGGTGCTTCCTAAATCCACAATGTACGTTGGAAAAAAAGTCCTGTTCCCCAGAAACCAGGTGAGTCGAACATTCACCTTTTTTCTAGGAGCTTGCAGAGACACGAGGTCAGAGCAACCGGCCGATAGTGCAATAGGTCTAAACCGCTCTTTTTTTGTTTGCGAATAGGGACCACTATGACCTCCCGCCAAGAATCCGGAAAGTAACCTTCCTCCCATATTTTGTTCAGTGTAGCCATAAGTGCGTCAAGGACTCGTACAGGTAGGTGCTTACACATGTCATTGTGTATTCCGTCGGGTCCCTCTGCCACACGCTTTAGATTTCTGATCGCTGAACGCAACTCATAAATACTGAAGGGTTGGTTATAACATAGGTGGTCAGGTGTGGAGAAGTCAATTGGCTTGGTTTCCCATTTAAATTTTGGGGGGAGAAATTGTTGGCAGTAGTTTCCATCTCCACTGCGGGCTGCTAGGGCATGACCTATTTCCACAGCGACCTCAGCGGGGTGGGTCACGTCACGTCAACACCAGCCATGTGTTGTACGGGGAGATGGATCACATTAAATTGGACAGCAATACGCTTTATACGAGACCATACTTGGGTCGTTGGGGTAAATCGGTTAATGGTGCATACATATTCCCTCCATGACTTCCTCTTTGCTGCCCGTATATTCCGGCGCGCTAAGGCTCGCGCTTTTTGAAAAGCAATTAAATTTGCCTGGTTGCTATTATTGCTGAATTTCTTAAAACCTCGTTTACGTGTTGGTATAACTAGAATGCGACGTAGGGCACTAGAAGTTCGCGGAATGGAGGAGTTGGCTGAGTACAGGAGCATAGAAGTAAGTTGTTCCACCGAAGGTGCACTTACATCAGCGATGCTTGGTAGGCAGGCCTCCATAGTCTGCTCAAATTTCCCCCAGTCCGCTTTTTCCAAATTGCACCGTTGAGGCCCACAGCCAAGCATTACGCTGTCATTGTTGTGCATACAGATGGGAAATGGTCGCTACCAAGTGTGGCGTCAGAAGCCGACCAGGTCATATAGTGTGCCAGAGAAGGGCTTGCAAGACTCAGGTCGATCGCGGAGGTAAGACGTTGCAGCAGCTGCTTGGAGACAGGTATCCAGCGCTACCTCCTGGAAGGAGTGTTATGGTGAACAGCTATAAGTGAAAACCTCCGTGCGCAATGGTCTCCGATCCCATGTTTTTTTTAATAAGGGAATAATTTTTTTAGGTGGAGTGTGGTGGTAGCTTTGTCTCTTAGAGACATACGACCATCAGACAGTGCTGGTTTAAAACTGTCTCGAGGTCGGCCATGGTTGTACGAACCCCTCTGCATTTCAATTGTAAAATCACAGGCATTAAAATGCTAGCTAAGGGTAGTAAAACAGTTTAAAAAGACAAAGTCGCCGACTAGAGTGCTCAAATAAAATTGGCTGTCGACTCGAGCCTTCGGAGGCCGGGCGTATTCCCCGGGAACCACCCCCAGGGAGGATGTCCACGGCCGCGACCTCTGCGACCCACCCTCCGGGGATGATTCCGCCCAGGGCAACACACGATTCTCATCACACGCGTCTACACGCGGCACCGGCGCCTGGGAACAGTCGGCCAAGGACGCTGGTGGAGGGTCATCTACCCGGGACAGGTTCCCCACCCCTGGGGCGGGGGGGCGGTGTTGGCAGCAGGCAACGTCGGTGCAGAGATTTAGCTTCTCCTAAATCGGCCGGAAGTGGAGATAATTTTGGCCGGCAAGTGGTAAAAGGGGTTCAGTATGAGCATTCAGGCATCGCTCCGGCAATGAGGTGCAGGCGAGTACGAAAGATCGTAGCAAATCACTAAGTTGGGAGAGAAACTGACAGGCACTGGTAGGCTCTCGGTGAGTGGTGGCAGCCCGTGAGTTTTTTTTACCATGCTTGCGTTCGACAAGCTGGAATGGGTATCCGCGTAGATTTCTCTCGCCTGCTGAAAATATATATTCCCAGAGCATTTCAGGGTTAGTATTTCTTTTTCTTTCACATTTACTGGACAGACCTTGTCAAAGGCAGTGTGTGGTACCTGTCCTTGGCCGCAATTCTCACACCACACGCTTTCAGCTTCACATTTTTCGCTTGTGTGTTCTGCCCATGCCATGCCTACCGCAGGACGGGCGACCATGACAATACTGGTAGTGTGACCATATCTCTGACACCGGAAACACCGCATGGAGTTCGGAATAAAAACACGCACCTTCACCTTGACGAAGCCTACGTGTATTTTCGAGGGAAGTATGTAGAATTAGGTGAAGACAATGTTGTTCGTCGCTTGTAGTTCATTTCCTCTCCTCACCTTGATCCTACGCGCTTCAATGACACCAAATTATGCCAGGCCGTCGACAATGCCAGAATTCGATACGTCCCTTAAATCGAAACAGATAACCTTTGGAGTGGTTCTTTGTCTTATGTGGCTGAACTAAAATAGGCATAGCGACATCCATCATCCTGCCTTGGTCTCTCACATAGTAAGTAAAAATTACGTTGCCTCGAGGGTTCTCTTAGCGTCATCAACGTTCCAAAATTATACCTCGATTCCTCCGTCTCGTAGCTTTTCTCATCTGGCGACGGCTCCACATTTGTCACACCCACGCTTCCGCTCAAAGGGCGAAAGAGCAGACAAACTCCTTCTAGGGTCACTCGATTTCAGTATTAGTATTCGCGGCGAAGTAAACCGGGGTTCCGAACTGTTACTTCGGGCTACATTCCCGCTATGGGAAGCAGTGGTAGTCATAACGGGACGGGGGAGGAGGCGTGCAGGGAGGAGGCGGTACGCCTCTGCCAGTGTTGGGTCAGTGGTATTTCTTCCGCTAGGGAAGACGGTGTTCTGGTACTTTTTTAAAGGCCTAGGGTGAGTTTTTTGGTTGGAAATATCCATGAAGGTGTTAATCAATGTTAAAATAATGGTTTTTCGTTAGGTGGGAGATGTCGAAACGAGCACAGATAGATGTCTAAATCTGCCGTGGAATTAGTGTCATTTCAGATGCTTTTGATGACTTTTAGACTCAAATTTGAGCCAATGGCGTACTTATGACTGTACCTTTATCATTTGTTGTGCGATTCATAATTTAGGAAGAGCTATACTCGGGATAGTGAAGAAAAAAAACATATGCTATAAACTGGTATTGTATACCATACCACATTATATGTAATCCCTTTACCTGAAATTGCATTGCGATATGTTCGTGTATCACTATCTCTTATTTATTTATTCATATTTTTATTTCACGATACATGCCCTCCACGTATAGTGGCTGTTATGGACAGTGCGGGTATAACTCACAGATATTTACAAAGAAAGGATAGATTTGTGGTAAATAGTGGGAGCAGATGCGCAACAAACATTCATACACCAACATAATACAATACCCATATCACTATCTGCACTACACACACCGTGCTTGCAACACGAGCTATAAACGAGTAGTTTATAGAAGTGATAGGAAAGCGATGGCCTAAAGATGAGTTCATAGTGTACACAAATCCATTTTGTAAGTTTTTTGTGTGACTAGTGTTGCTCGTGGAGATCAGCTAGTGCATGTTTCTTGAAGTTAGACAGCCTTGATGTTTTTGTTTCAGTAGGGAGTTTGTAATAGTGGAAGACAGACGAGTAGAGAAATCTCCTGCGGCCCGCCTCTCTGTGT
Organism: Ashinkailepas kermadecensis; assembly: GCA_034440615.1. Lineage (NCBI taxonomy): Eukaryota > Metazoa > Arthropoda > Thecostraca > Neolepadidae > Ashinkailepas > Ashinkailepas kermadecensis. Next base: position 23,006 of record JAOTOM010002261.1, on the reverse strand, counting down.
ATGGCTGGCAGGTGCAGGTGGTCGTCTGCACGCGTATGACGATTTCGCAGGGTAGAGTTTGCAGTGATTTGACCGGCAATGTGCGTTGGCTCACCCGTCAGAAGAATGATCTTGTGGAGCAAAGCAAGGCTGTGAAATAGATGCCGATAAGCTGCGGTGAGGAAACCCAACTCGTTACGGGCATCAAAAACATGATCAAATATCCGTAGACCTGACACGACTCTAGTGGCGAAGTTAATGATCTTGTCTTGTCTGTGGATGTTTGCTGCCGACCCGTTCCCGTAAACAGATATGCAGTAGCGGATATTGGATATAACTAGGCTATTGACTATAGTGAAGAGGGTACTGGTTGGCAGATGGTGACGCAGATGGCTCAGGGCCAGAAGGAATCCAGTGCGCTTGCGGACCACAACAGCTACATGGGAATCCCACGACATGTGGCGATCAAATGTAACCCCAAAGCTCCTACGCGAATGACTCATCTATCACGGCGTCCCTAGAGCACACTCGTATCGGGGTAATATTGCGATGATTTTGACGCGATCCGAACGTGAGAAGCTGAGTTTTGGTCGGGTTTACCTTCAAACCGTTATCCAGGAAGTAGTCGTAAAGTTGGTTCAGACATGTCTCCATCTGATTTATCAGATTTGGGAGATCAGATTTGCGACCGGAGATGAGGACCTGGGTGTCGTCTGCGAACTGAGTGACGTGCTACCGGGACGTGCAAACTGAGGTCGTTCGAACAGATGCAATAGTGGAGTGGACCCAGTGATGAGCCTCGAAAAACACCTATGTTGTTTGGGAGAAAGGAGGAGAGATGCCTGTTTCCGCGTTGATCTGAGATGCTAACAGCCTGTGTGTGACCTCCCAGATAAGCCCTAAACCAGTCAGTATCGATTCCATAGAGTTCTAGTTTAGTGAGCAGTTTGGTGTGATCTATTACGTCGAAGCATTTACTGAGGTCCAGAATGCAAAGGAGAGCTACTTCCGAACGGTCCATTGCTGCTAGTAATTTGTCCGTGACTGAGATGAGAGCAGTTTCCGTAGAGTGGCGTGGTCTGAAGCCGTGATGAGTTTGGGCCAGTAGGTGGTTTGAGTTCAGATAGTGATAGAGTTGTTTCTGCACTACCCTCTCTGTGATTTTGGCGATAACCGGAACCAATGAGATGGGCCTAAAATCAGAGGGATCCGAAGGATCTCCTGATTTGTGAATGGGAGTTACTATTGACTGTTTCCAAGTGGAGGGGATATCAGCTGTGGTCAGGCATGTGCTTATAATGTCGAGCAGCACTTCTCCGAATAAAAAAGAACAGAAATTTGATAACGTTAATACAGATCCCGTCGGGTCTGCAAGCACTTGTGCTCCTCATGTCCATGACAATGTTGGTTAGCTGTTCGAGGGATATGGGTGATACTTTATAGGAGCTGGTAGGGACGCGCGATAGCCGGCAACTGGGAGGTGTTGGTTGGTTATTTGGGTTTAGAGGCGCATCGACTGCGTTGGTCATACAGCGCCCCAACTGGGAGGTGTGTGTTCAGGCATGTTTGCCTGGCATTTTACCTCTGCTGATACCTTAGGTCCGACACTAAGTATTGATTTAGCTGCTCAGGTAGTACCTGAGGTTGAACTCTATGAGAGCCTTTTTTGGTGTCGATAATGGGCTTAATAGCACGCCACGCAGCTGATGGGCCTGTCTGAACTATATTTCTGCTAATCTCGTCCCTACAGTCAGTTCTAATAGCTGAGCGAACTTGTCTGTTAAGTACTTTGTATGTGCTTCTATCTTGCAAGTGCAAAGCTACATTTCGCCGGTGCATGAGCTGTTTGGTAGCTTTGCTGACATGTGGTGCTGTTGGGTTCCGAATTTTGATGTTTCTGAGTGGCAGGTGCTCGTTGAGAATAGGTGTCAGCAATTTCAGCGGGGTGTCCCATTTGTCAGTTACTGAGATGCGCCCAGTGACCTGGACCCAGTCGATCTCACCAAGGTCAAGCGTCAGTTCCGAGGTATTCACTCGTCCGTAAGAACGTGACTTTTAGTTAGTTATTTGGGCTTTAGGGCGCGTCGACCATGTTGATCATATAGCGCCCATAAGAACGTGACTTTATTCACGGTGTTAACTGAGGCAGGCCTGTTTACTTTAATGGAACATATGATACATTTGTGAGGACTGTAGTGGCAGAAACTCACTCTGGTTCTGCCGACCGAGATGGGCGAGTTTGTTATGATGACATCCAATAAAGAGCCTGTGGCGAATGTAGGGCGCTGCACTGTCACGGTAAGTGAATAGTTGCTTATGAACTCAAGCAGGTGTGTTTTGCTGGGGCTATTAGCCGTGTCGAGAAGGTTGCAATTTAGATCACCTCCGTGGTAGAAAGTGCCGGCAAAGTTCAGTGCCGCCAATTGAACCTGTCTTTCGAGCTCAGCGAAGTCATCATTTAAGGCAGGAAGAGTGTTACGAGGAGGCCGATGAAAGACTTTCCGAAAGAAAGTAAATTAAATACTTTCCGCTTTTCCCTTTGACTGGCGCAGAGTGATTCTAGTTTGGAGCTCGAGTTCGGAGGCGTAGAAATTTTCAAAACGGTAATAGTTAGTGCTGACTTGGCGATAATCGCCACCCCACCGTAACCACTAGAGTCGGGCCGATATATTTCTGCATTGTTATCAGTTGTTTTCCATGGAAATTGCTCTCATGACGGATACATTTCCCCTTTTCATTATAGCAACACACATCGTTGTCATTGGCTGTTAGGCAAAGGTTATGCTCAAAACACTAAGTAATATTGTGTATATTGCCATATACTTCCCTTATCTGCATTTTTCCACATGTAGCATGCCCTACAGCACAATTGTAGGTGATTGGCATTTCAGGGCTGCCTTTGTAATATCGCTAGGTGTGCATGTACATCATTAATTCAATAGTAACACACATCACTGCTTTGGGATAAGAGTAAAGATGCAATATTAAAAATACTCAAAATATGAAATGTACATGTTGGTAGACCGCAATGGAAACTATACCTTATCCCATGCAATTTTATAGATATGAACTGTTCAGACTGTTCCAGTCTGCAAACCAATGCAACAAATTCAATGAGGTGCACTTTGCTGATTAATATGTCTATCAGGATGACTCGCATGAACCACACCAAGAGCATTATACTACGAAGCATAATACCACAAAAGTAAAAACAAAACAACCAATGCACATCAGTAACCTGGTGCTTACCTCATAAGCATGAAGGGTGCTCCGGCCACCATCAGGTGCATTGTTAATAGCATGTCCGGTTATCAGTCTGGAGACATCAGTACTTTCTCGTAGAGATGGACCTTTCCCCTCTGCCATCATATGGCTTGTGATGTCTGGCTGTAGAGGATCTAGAAGAAGATCCAGTTAATATCAATAACACTCACCTACGCCTCAGCACTACACATTACCCGACACATCAACCCCACCCCCATACGAGGCAACTTTGGTCTATAGCTTGGTAGAAGACATACACATGCTGATTGATTATTGATTGATTATTTGGGCTTAAGTGCGCGCGGTCATGGCTTTGGGTTGAATGCTTGATTTTGGCACACATTCTTCAGAACTGCTTGATTATTCCTCATGTATGAAGCACGAAACTTTCAAATGCTTTGACCTCCTGTTACGTCACAGCATATCTAAATGTAGGACAGGAGACATGTTCCCAAATTTGCAGCAGAGTGCTATTTTAATGCATGTCTCATAGGATCACTTTCAATTAGCATACAACCATTTCGCCATGTTCCTTTTCCAATGTTGGCTGAGGTCACTAGGCCAACATTGTGAATATACTGGATAGCAGGGTAAATATGATGACCCCCCCCCCCAATTTCAACAAGTTTTCGTCCAAATATCGATACATTTTTAAAGAAAAACTGCTGGCAAATCGGAGAAGAACCACATGTAACTTACCAGACAACCACGACAGAGATAGGCTGACAGATAAAGATGGTACAGATATTAGATGACAGATAAAGACAGCTCAATCATGAACAGTGGCCGCAAGGTCTAGCAACACAATGAAGGGACCACGATTTCAAACAGTGGAAGCAAAAACTTACACATAAAACTCACCGATAATTTTGAAGAGTAACTACATGACAAAACAAGACAATGCCTCGAAAATGAAATGTAGGAAATGCACATGAAAATGTAATCATCTTCATAGCAAAGGACAGTTGATCAATTAAATCAGCATGTCAACAGGTTACTAGCACTCATAAGAAAATAAAAAAAAAGTAGATGGGACAAAATAGTCTGAATAGACAAAAGAAATAATGGGTGAATAATTTTAACAGTGTTAGGGTTCAATCCTGGTTGGTTATTGGTTTTATGACACGTCGACCGTTGAGTCATGTAGCGTCGCCAATCTCTCACGCCGATTGGTCGCTGGGGAAGAGTAGCGACAGGTACATGACAATGAACGCAATGGGCAGACTGAAATTAATTGAGGGCACACCACAGGATACTAGCTGGTACCTATGTTAGTTATTTAATGTTTTTCCATAACCACATATATGGTTAGGTTCATACACATATGTGTATGAAGGAAATCTGGGAAATCTAGGGATGGTGAACCCAGGGCAAATAATGCAATTGAGGACATTACTGGATATTTATAGCAAAAAAATTTTAATGCAGTATTTTTTTAATGCTTGCTAACCTGATTAAGTGAATGAATCAATAATTGAGGTGGCCAAATTAGTGTTTGAAATCCTCAAATCCAAGTTTCAAATCTTTGGATTTGCTGCTAGTTTTTACAACCGAATTTAAAAAAGTTTCATTGTGTTGTTTTAAATCTTACTTTATTCTTTATATATATATATATATATATATATATATATATATGTATCTATATATATATATTTATATATATATATATAAATTTATATAGATATATAAATATATATATATATATATATATATATATATATATATATATATATATATATATATATATATATATATATATATATATATATATATATATATGTATATATATATATATGTATATATATGTATATATATGAAAAATAATGTAAGATTTAAAACAACATAATGAAACTTTTTTTTCAATTCCGTTGTAAAAACTAGCAGCGAATCCAAAGACCTGAAACTTAGATTTTATGGGTTTGGATTTGAAGATTTCAAACCTTTACTTGGCCACCTCCATTATTGATTCCTCCCTCCAATCAGACCGAAGCTTAATCATTGAGCCTATGGAGGCGTCCTTCCAGAACGCTTGAGTGCATTCCCACCCCCGCTTAATGAGTTTTTTAGCCGATGGTGTCCTTCTCCAGATCAAATGTCCATCAAAAACATCAATTGCCCCCGCCCGCCCCCCAATTCCACCCAATCAATTTCAAGAAGTGACACCCATGCAATGGCGGTCACAGGTGACGAGCGGTATTCAGGACATACCCTATACAAACCACTACACGCAATAGCGTGGCGATGGTGACATTGCGAATGTCAGAGCAAGATAGGGAGTCCATTCAGGACGCACACAATGCTGGAAATAAATTGCAATAAATTGCACACAATGCCGGAGTTAGTAGGTGGAATCCCCCCCTCCCCATAGATTCAGGTGGCACAAGAATGGTCGCAGTTTTTTTTTTTTGGGGGGGGGGGGAGAAAAACCCGCTTGGTTATCGGGCTCTTCTTAATCTCGGTAGGGATGAGGAACAGTGTTCTACACTCCAGTTTTTTTAAGCCTTTTTCAGCTCTGTAGTAGAAAGATTTTCCCCTGCATCCGTATTATTATGGTAACATCACTACCGCATCCTCAAGAAAAGGAGCCCTTCTTGTAATGAAGTAGTGCCAAATGCCTAGGCATTAATGCTCTAGAGGTACTAACCTGGGCGGTACTGCTTGACTCAATTAATAGTGCAATGGATCACTTATGACACAGTAAACAAATAACTAAGACTCTTCATAGCGCACTGGATAGATGACGTCTCCTGCTAGTATGATGTTGGCAGAATGAAGAGTGACGTCAGAGTCTGCCGCCGCCTGCTAATTTCTGCCGCTGCCTGCTACTTTCTGCAGCTCCATGCCAATTTCTGCTGCCGACGTCGTGGACGTCGGGTCTGTCGACGCACGATTCTGCCGGAATTCTGTCGCGTGTAAACAGGCCTTAAGAGCCGGCTTCTGCTCAGTCTCGTCTTGCCTCACTACTTCCAACAAATAGTATGATAATTCATAATTAAATAGGAAAACCTAACCTAACCTAACCTAACCCAACCCAACCTAACCTAACCTAACGTAATACAATCTACTCTTATCTAAACTAATATAAACTTCGTCTCGCAATCAAAAGATTGTGGGTTCGAACTCACCTGTCGCTACTCTTCGCCCGCGACCAATCGGCGTGAGAGATTGGCGACGCTATATGACTCAACGGTCGACGTGTCGTAAAACCAATAACCAACCAACCAAACTAATATAAACTCATATATTATCATTTTAAAAAGCGTAATATTTATCATGACGTCATCCGTACATCACGGCCTCGAGCAGTGCTCTGCTTAGTTTTTTTTTGGTGTTGTGGTGTAATAGTGTGTTGTGGTGTGTCATCTATGTGGCAAAGAGGCAGAAATCAAGCATTTTTTACGTGAAAAAGTGTTGAATCAACTGCGTGAAGTTTTGAATGTCCCTTTAATCACGTCTGAGAAGTGCCAGGTGAGGGATGGATAAACTATGCAACAATGAACAGCGGTGTGGCATACATGGCGCATTTTAGATATTATCGTTGGTTGGTTATTTGGGCTTAAGGGCGCATCAACTGCGATAGATATTATCGTTAAGATTAACTGAGACGTAAGCATTTACGGAGAAAACGAATGATAGCATCTTCCGAATCACGTTCATACACATGGTATTCCGAAGAAAAAAATCCACAAATTCCCAAAAAACCCTTTAAGAAAAAAAAATACCCAAAACTCTCCTTTGAAAACTTTGGTAACCTTTGATCTGATCCAGGATCACAAAAGTCCAAACCCAAATAATTTTGGCATATACCTAAAATAAATTGTAATAGTTGCTGAGTGAAGATTGGTCATGTTAGCAAGCAAGAAATTTAGTTTTAAAAATTGTACCCTTGGTCTAGCACAAAATATATAAAAGCAAAAACCTAATAGATGCATATGTGTCACATGCTGAATTGTGCTGCAGAAGTCATATGCAGCTTCATGAAGTATTTTGTATGAGTAAGGTGTTCTTTTTTTATATGGTAGACATTGACATCACACAGGATTACACAAATAGAAACCTTACACAATTATGACATGTTCAATCATTTTGTGGAGGTTTCATAATGATCAGATAGGTATGTAGGTTCTAAGATTAGTTATGTCTGCATACCAAAAAATGGCTTTATACATAATTTAACCCTTATGGCAGGCCAGCAGAGTGGGAAACTTACTTTCCGGGTTGGGAGTCGGAGTGCATACCGATTTCTTCCGGAGTACATTTTCATGGACATTATTTTTTTATGAATGGAATCTGTTTACCAGTAAATGACCAGAAAACCTAAATCAGTACCTACATAATATGCATAAGTAATATCATTACCATTTTTGGTCCAATCAAATGCCAAAACATACAAACAAAGAAGTGAACAATGGATGGCACCACCCGGCAGTGACCCGTAATAATCAGCACTGTTTCGTTTCTTATAACTCACAGGAGAAATGCATTTTCCTTTCACTGTTGGTCTCAGTACAAGGCTAGCCATATGAAAAACAAACAAAAATACTTCACACTTCACCCTCAGCTCAGAGCAGGGTGGGAATTAAGGCACTTCTTAAGAGATTCTATCTCTGAAAACATTTTTGCACTCCGGGTTCATACTGGATAGGATGGGCTTCACATTACTCTGACACAAATATGGGAACAAAGATATCAATAAAAACAAACACAGAACAACACCCAAAAAAACGCTGATTATTCCACTTACGGTTACAACTCAAACTAATCACTTTTTGTAGCAGTCAGCAGAGTGGGAAACTTACTTTCCGGGTTGGGAGTCGGAGTGCATACCGATTTCTTCCGGAGTGCATTTTCATGGACATTATTTTTGTATGCATGGAATCTGTTTACCAGTAACCGACCAGAAAAACCTAAATCAGTACCTACATAATATGCATAAGTAATATCATTCTCATTTTGGGTCAAATCAAATGCCAAAACATACAAACAAAGAAGTGAACAATGGATGGCACCGCCCGGCAGTGACCCGTAATAATCAGCACTGTTTCGTTTCTTATAACTCAGGAGAAATGCGTTTTCCTTTCACTGTTGGTCTCAGTACACGGCTACAAGGCCATATGAAAAACAAACAAAAATACTTCACACTTCACCCTCAGCTCAGAGCGCATACCTACCTACGCAGCCAATTTCCCACGTAATACGAACACAACTCCCCTACCGCACACGCCACAGTCGGATGTGATCAAAGCAAAGGATCAGTCAAGGTCTTGTGTTTACTGTTAACTTGTGTGGACACTGTTAACCATGTGTTCAAAGTTGCTAATGGTTATGACGTCATATACGAAATACCTTGCATTGATTGGTTCACAGACAGATTTCAGAACAGAAAACGCTAACGCAGCCAATTCTGATCGGTGGCCTCCGGGACTCGGGAGAACGTCTCTTAAAACTGTCAAAGTTTCCCACTATAGGGTGGGAGGAACGCAAGTATTCCGAGACGAGGCTCCAGAGCCGGAGAACAGTGTTCTAAGTGCGCATGCGCATCATCCTGCAAGTTACTGTTGGCGCGTTGTCGGCAATTCCGGTGGTTGAGATTGATGGAGTGTGTGAACGTGTGGTCCGGCTGCTGACTGCTACAAAAAGTGATTAGTTTGAGTGGTGACCGTAAGTGGAATAACCAGCGTTTTTTTTGGGTGTGGTTCTGTGTTTGTTTTTATTGATATTGATATCTTTCCCACATTTGTCTCGGAGTATATGTAAAGCCCATCCTATCCAGTATGAACCCGGAGTGCAAAAATGTTTTCAGAGATACAATCTCTTAAGAAGTGCCTTAATTCCCACCCTGGCAGTCAGCATCCGGACCACAGCTTCACACACTCCATCAATCTCAACCACCGGAATTGCCGACAACGCGCCAACAGCAACTTGTAAGATGATGTGCACGCGCACAGAGAACACTGTCCTCCGGCTCTGGAGAGGCGTCTCGGAATACCTGTGTTCCTGCCACCCTATAATGGGAAACTTTGACAGTTTTAAGAGAAGTCTGCGGAGTCCCGGAGGCCACCGCTCAGAATTGGCTGCGTTAGCGTTTTCTGTTCTGAAATCTGTCTGTCAACCAATCAATGCAAGGTATTTTGTACATGATGTCATAACCATTAGCAACTTTGAAGACATGGTTAACAGTGTCCATACAAGTTAACAGTAAACACAAGACCTTGACTGATCCTTTGCTTTGATCACATCCAACTGTGGCGTGTGCGGTGGCGGAGTTGCGTTCGTATTACGTGTGAAATTGGCTGCGTAGTTATGTATGCGCTCTGAGCTGAGGGTTAAGTGTTAAGTATTTTTGTTTGTTTTTCATATGGCTAGCGTTGTACTGAGACCAACAGTGAACGGAAAATGCATTTCTCCTGTGAGTTATAAGAAACGAAACAGTGCTGATTATTACGGGTCACTGCCGGGCGGTGCCATCCATTGTTCACTTCTTTGTTCGTATGTTTTGGCATTTTATTTGACCAAAAATGAGAATGATGTTACTTATGAATATTATGTAGGCACTGATTTAGGTTTTTCCGGTCGGTTACTGGTAAACAGATTCCATGCATAAAAAAATAATGTCCATGAAAATGTACTCCGGAAGAAATTGGTATGCACTCCGACTCCCAACCCGGAAAGTAAGTTTCCCACTCTGGCTCAGAGCGCATACCTACCTACGCAGCCAATTTCCCACGTAATACGAACGCAACTCTGCTACCGCACACGCCACAGTTGGATGTGTTCAAAGTTGCTAATGGTTATGACGTCATATACAAAATACCTTGCATTGATTGGTTGACAGACAGATTTCCAGAACAGAAAACGCTAACGCAGCCAATTCTGATCGGTGGCCTCCGGGACTCCGGAGACATCTCTTAAAACTATCAAAGTTTCCCACTATAGGGTGGCACGAACACAGGTATTCCGAGACGCCGCTCCAGAGCCAGAGAACAGTGTTCTCAGTGCGCATGCGCATCATCTTGCAAGTTGCTGTTGGCGCGTTGTTGTCGGCAATTCCGGTGGTTGAGATTGATGGAGTGTGTGAAGCTGTGGTCCGGCTGCTGACTGCTACAAAAAGTGATTAGTTTGAGTGGTGACCGTAAGTGGAATAACCAGCGTTTTTTTTTGGGTGTCGTTCTGTGTTTGTTTTTATTGATATCTTTGTTCCCACATTTGTGTCGGAGTACATGTGAAGCCCATCCTATCCAGTATGAACCCGGAGTGCAAAAATGTCTTCAGAGATAAAATATCTTAAGAAGTGCCTCAATTCCCACCCTGCAGGCCAGTCACCCAAATTTAAACTACATGCACTTGGCCCACTTGGTAAACCATGCACATTTCACAAATGCCTCATTCCTTGATTAGACGTAGTGGTCCCTCTTGTCTGTTTACCTTCCTCCTCATTACACATAGGTACAGAGCATAAGCAGGCTACATCTAAAACTGCATAGGCCATTTAGGAAAAAATAAGCTGTTAATCACAATAAAAGCTACTACACATGATGGAGAAGCATAGCACATATCTTCCCACGAAAACATTTCGTTGGCAACTATCAACGGAATTTTAAATGTTCCTTATATATTTAACTGGTGCCTGTGTACGGCCTTGGCTGGCCCATGCCAGAAATCTAAATAGGCTTTTTAAAAAAAAAATAAACCACTGCCAGAAAAAAATTGATGGAACAGATGAAAAATAATAGCACACAGCCTCAGAGCAAGTCATTTTTTCTGAAAAAGACTTTAAAATAGCTTTAAAATATATGTAAATATACAATCCATTTCAACCCTCACCGACAAACTCAGGGTTGCCTGTTGCCCAGGGTTGTTGCCGTGCCTACGCTCCGAAACTACTGAACCGAATTTCATCAAACCTTCACCAATCGATGCATTGGGGTCGATTTCTGTGGGACGTTTGAATGGGGACTTTGTGGTCACTCTCACGATACGTAAAGCTATTAAATTACCCCTTAAACTTGGAGCGGCCATTTTGAATCCATTTTGAAAATGTTGCGGTGCCCATGCTCCTAAACGACTCGACTGAATTTCATGAAACCATCACCAATCGATGCAGCATAGTCGATTTACTTGGGACTTTACAATATATTGACCTTGACCTTGACCTAAGGTCGCAAAATAAGTACATCTTTATTTGCAATAATTGCGGTGCCCATGCTCCTAAACTACTAAACCGAATTTCATGAAACCTTCACCAATCGACGTGACATGGTCGATATACTTGGGGCTTTTGAATATGGTGACCTTCGCTTTAGGTCAAGGTCACTAAAAAAAAGCACAAAACAATTTTTAAGACTTTTTACCACGCCCATACTCGGTAACTACCAAATATAATTTCATGAAACATTCGCAAATCGACGTGACGTGATCGATATACGTAGGGCTTTCAATATGGTGACCTTGACTTTAGGTCAAGGTCACCAAAATACACAAAATCATTTTTGAGGCTATTTGCCACGCCTATACTCGGAAAGTACTGAACCGAATTTGATGAAACATTCACTAATCGACGTGGAATGGCCGATATACTCGAAACGTTTCAATATGGTGACCTTAACCTTAGGTCAAGGTCATACAAAATGCATAAAACTCTTTTTAAGGGATGTTGCGTCGCCCATGCCCCGAAACTACGCATCCGAATTTCATGAAACCTTCACCAATCGACGCGACGTGGTCGATATACTTCGTACTTTTCAATATGGTGACCTTGGTCTTAGGTCAAGGTCATCAAAAGTGCATAATATTATTTATAAGGGTTGTTGCGCCGTCCATGCTCCGTAAGTACGCAACCGAATTTCATGAAACCTTCACCAATCGACGCGACGTTGTCGATATACTTGGGATTTTTCAATATGGTGACCTTGGCCTTATGTCAAGGTCATCAAAAGTGCATAAAACTCCTTTTAAAGGTTGTTTTAAGTGCATAAAACTCCTTAAAAGGAGGTTTATGCACTTTTCATGACCTTGACCTAAGACCAAGGTCACCATATTGAAAAGTCCCAAGTATATCGACCACGTCGCGTGGATTGGTGAAGGTTTCATGAAATTCGGTTGCGTACTTTCGGAGTATGCGCGGCGCAACAACCCTTAAAAGGAGTTTTATGCACTTTTGATGACCTTGACCTAAGGCCAAGGTAACCATATTGAAAAGCCCCAAGTATATCGACTACGTTGCGTCCATTGGTGAAGGTTTCATGAAATTTGGTTGCGTGCTTTCGGAGTATGGGCGGCGCAACAACCCTTAAAAAGAGTATTATGCACTTTTGATGACCTTGACCTAAGGCCAAGGTCACCATATTGGAAAGTCCCAAGTATATCGACCACGTCGCGTCGATTGGTGAGGGTTTAATGAATTTCAGTTGCGTACTTGCGGAGCATGGGCGGCGCAACAACCCTTAAAAAGAGTTTATGCACTTTTGATGACCTTGACCTATGGCCAAGGTCACCATATTGAAAATTCCGAAGTATGTCGACCACGTTGCGTCGATTAGTGAAGGTTTCATGAAATTCGGTTGCGTAGTTTCGGAGCATGGGCGACGCAACAACCCTTAAAAAGAGTTTTATGCATTTTGTTGACCTTGACCTAAGGTCAAGGTCACCATGTTAAAACGGTTCGAGTATATCGGCCATTCCACGTCGATTAGTGAATGTTTTATCAAATTCGGTTCAGTACTTTCGGAGTATAGGCGTGGCAAATAGCCTCAAAAATGATTTTGTGTATTTTGGTGACCTTGACCTAAAGTCAAGGTCACCATATTGAAAGCCTATGCATATCGATCACGTCACGTCGATTGGCGAATGTTTCATGAAATTATATTTAGTAGTTTCGGAGTATGGGCGTGGTAAAAAGTCTTAAAAATTGTTTTGTACTTTTTTTTAGTGACCTTGACCTAGAGCCAAGGTCACCATATTGAAAAGTCCCAAGTATATCGACCATGTCACGTCGATTGGTGAAGGTTTGATGAAATTGGGTTTAGTAGTTTAGGAGCATGGTCACCGCAATTATTGCAAATAAAGATGTACTTATTTTGCGACCTTAGGTCAAGGTCAAGGTCACCATATTGTAAAGTCCGAAGTAAATCGACTATGCTGCATCGATTGGTGATGGTTTCATGAAATTCAGTCGAGTCGTTTAGGAGCATGGGCACCGCAACATTTTCAAAATGGATTAAAAAGGGCCGCTCCAAGTTTCATGGGTAATTTAATAGCTTTACGTATCGGTGAGAGTCACCATATTCAAAAGTCCCATGGAAATTGACCCCATTGCATCGATTGGTGAAGGTTTGATGAAATTCGGTTCAGTAGTTTCGGAGCATGGGCACGGCAACAACCCTGGGCAACAGAGTAGACCCACCCCTGCACCCTGCACCGACTACAAATGTGTGACGTCATAGCAAAAGTGCCTGAGGCGAAACTCTGACGCGTTTGATTGGCTCCTTGTTTTCCGCTTACTCCGACTGCACCGTATACATGCTTGCCGAACAGGGCTCAGATACCTGCCAGTTGAACTAGAGATGAGTGAAGTTGCCGTTTGTTAACGTAGGCTGAAAGTTAATTGTCGTCGTTTATGCTATTATTTATTTTTCCTTTTTTAATTCTCAATCTGTTCAGCTAAGTAAAATATATATATATATATATATATATATATTTTTTTAAATTATTTTTTTTAATAATTTAATCCGAGTTCTTGCTGGGGTGGCTTTATGAACCAGGGTCCTATTGCTAAGCAGAGCTTGTTGCGTGAACCCTGGCCCCACCACCCGATCCATGAATTCCAGTTCAACGGCAGAATTTTGACCGAAAGTTTAACGTGCCGTCAATGCACCGACACCGCCGCCCGGTAGCTCGACCGCGGCCTTATTGGGCCAGCTGCCAACTGACCCGCCCAGCCGGGGGCTAAATGCGAGCGCGCGAAGCGACTCGAACCCTGTGTTGCCAGAACAGGGGAGACCAGAGCAGGCCAGCGCTCCAACCAACTGCGCTACCGGGGCGGCTATATATGAAACAGGTATCACCGTTTGAACTACTATTCGTTTACATTTTCTACTTAACATTCTTTTATGTCCGGTCGCTCTATCTCGGAGAACGAGTGGTCTGGCAACAGAGCAAATTTCCGCTGTAAAACCGGCTAGTGATGCTTGAGTATTTGGGGAGGGTCCGTATCGAAACATCCAAAAAACTAACATCCAAAGACAAAAAGACCAATAACCAAAAGTCCAAGAACGTAAAGTCCAGGAAACATAACATCCAAACACCGAAGGTCCAAAGTAAATAAAGTCCAAAAACCGAACAACCAAGGATCGTAAAAGTCCAAAGACCGAAGGTCCAAAGCCGCAACGTCCAAGATCCAAATATCAAGAAGTTCAACAATAGTTGGCGTACTCTCGACAAGGCGGAATAATTGCCGCCTTTATTGAAAGCATGCTCAAGGCAGTGACGGAAGCTTTCCTCTGTATCAACAGATGGCAGGACCTTCCAATAGATACAGTGGAAGGCGGTAAAACAACGAGGTGAACGTGTTTGAACTATTGCGGTTCTCGGAGATGGGGTGGCTGGCGATTTCATACCTGTGAGGGAGGTTCAATATTACCTGGAAGCAAAGTCCAAAATGCGAGTGAAGAAGGTAATATCGTAAGTGATCATCGAGTCGGGACTGGTACCGGACCAAGGTGTTGATACGCGTTTGGAAATTAATGATTGTTTATGATCATGAATATGGAGAGACTTATCGCATTATATCTGCAATTAATCGCGTATAGATGATTAAGGACTACGGAATCATTCCTGTTTGTGATGTCTAAAATCGTGAATGGATTAGCTGATGTTAACTTAATGATGTTCTTCTGTTTAGGGCATCACAGGGAAATTTTCCTTACATTTTTTTCTCTTCAGAGTGCCATGTTTATGAACATAACCAACATGATGAGATTATTTGCTGTGCAAATGCTTACTTTTCAGCTTGTGAGCAAAATAGTGCCAAGAAGAGGCTTTGAGTTAGGTAACATAGCATGAATGGAAATGTGTAAAAATAGAATAAAAATGTGGCATAACATAACCTAACCTAGCCTAACCTGCTTTTGGAAAAATACTCCCAAAAATAAACTTAGACAAGTGTCAAGGAATTTATGTTCTAAAAATCATCAAAATAAAAAAAAAACCTAACCAATACTCTGTATGGAGGAATGTCAATTCAGCATTCAAAAACTGGTATGTTCCACCATATTTCAAAATAATTTATAGCTGTGCAATTCTCAGATCAGGGGTGGCTGGTTATTCCATGCAGGTGAGGTAAACATGCATTTGCTGTGCTGCCTACTGGTGGAAATGTATGTTATAATAAAATATTATTCATGTAGCAGTCTGTAATGACATACTTTGTTGTGCTAGTTGCACAGTGGACCACATATGTATTTCATTGGTTATTTGGGTTTAGGGGCACATTGACTGTATTCGTCATACAGTGCCCATCCATCCCTAGTGAAAAAGTCCTACAGGATTCTCAGAATATCCCCACGATCCTACAGTATCCTGCACATTTCCGCAGACACTCCTGCACAGACATGCGATCCTGCAGGACAACCCTGCAGGATTTGAGAAATATAGAAAGCTGTCCTACAGGATTGTAATGTCATGCATGACTGTCCTGCAGGATTCCAATGGCATGCATGACTGTCCTGCAGGATTTTACAGATAACTATTTAGGTCCGTCTTCAAGGTTTGATGTGATGCAATTTTCAGTAACATATCTTGGGAAGGGAACTGGGAGCATGTGCTCCTGCCCTATGGAAACTGGCGCCCCTTCGGCCGGGAAGAGGCACCCCTCCGAGAAGGTTCGAGTGCTGTACATGATCACGTGGTTTATTGTACAGAATTCTGACAATAATCATCCAAGATCCTTCACAAAACCATGAAGGGTCATGTACCATTCAGGTACAGGATGAAGTGTGATTCACATGCAGGATCCAGCAAAACTTACGTGCTGTAGGATTTATGTTCAGGAACGTGTAGGATTTATGTGCAGGACCCTGTAGGATTTATATGCACGACACCACAAGATCCGGTATGCTCCCATTCAATTTATATGCAGGATCCTGCAGGACGGTCATGGATCTAACAGGATTGATGTAAAGAATCCTGCAGGACAGCCCTGGATGCGACAGGATTTATGTGAAGGATCCTGTAGGATTTATGTGCAGGATCATGCAGGACAGCTCTAGATCTGACAGGATTTATGTGAAAGATTCTACAGGATTTATGCGCATGATCCTCCAGGATGGCCCTGGATCCTACAAGGTGTATGTGATGGATCCTGCAGGACAGATGTGGTGTAGCGGAGCATGAGTGAGAGCACCAGCATGCTTGGCGGTTGACTGCTGTGCATGAGTGCTGCCATCTATTAGACGATGTGGTGTACTTAAGGTTCACCCTTTGATGTAAGATGACAGTGTCATTAATCGTGCTTAACCATGTCAATTATATCTTGTTTCTCTGCTTATATCTAATGCCCTGTGTCCAATAGCCATCTGTCATAATAGCTGTCTACTTCACTCAACTGACTGACCTGTACGCTTTCACAAATGCATGTACTTTTCGATATCTTCGTTCTTCAATGTAATAACTAGGTTTCAGGCTTCAACTGTTCGGTTACCTATTGTGCCGGCATACAAATGTCCCATCTTGTGTCTCTGGGATCATCTCTCTGGAGGTCGACCACGCTTAGATAGCACACTTCATGGGTGTCAATTGGCGACAGGACCTCTGGCTTAAGACTAACCAGCATTACCTTTCTTTCATTACCTGAACACTACCACGGTACCTCTCATCCATTACCTGTCATCACCATAGTACCTTTGCTCCCTGGTGGTTTTCCCAGATCCTACGCCTGTACACGCACCTAGGCGCTACAGTGGATTCGGCAGGATTTATGTGCAGGATCATGCAGGACAGTCCTGGATGACAGGATTAATGTGAAGGATTCTGCAGGATTTATGTGAAGGATTCTGCAGGATTTATGCGCATAATCCTGCAGGACAGCCCTAGATCCTACAGGATTTATGTGAAGGATCCTGCAGGATGTATGTGAAGGATCCTGCAGGATTTATGTGAAGGATCCTGCAGGATTCATGTGAAGGATCCTGCAGGATTCATGTGAAGGATGCTGCATGATTTATGTGAAGGATCATGCAGGACAGTTCTGAATCCGACAGGATCTATGTGAAGGATCCTGCAGGATTTATGGGCAGGATCCTGCAGGATCCTGTAGTATCCTTGTATCAATATCTCACACAGAATCCTGCAGGATCCCTCAAGACGCTGTCCTGCACAATTGTGCAGGACAATCCTGTAGGATTTTTCCACTAGGGATGTATGTATTTATAAACTAGTAATGATGGCTGTGGCCACATTCCATGCATATTGTGCATAACCACCAAGGTTATGCACCATGTATATGGTGTGTAACCCCACAGGTTATACATCATGCTCATAAAACTGGGTCATACCATTCCATTCCAAACAATGGTAGCTGATTTGGCTGGATCCTGGGCCACTGCCAGCTATTGAGTGATTTTGTCAGCTATTTGAGTTCAGGGATGCCATCAGTAGGTGCATCATAGGATGCTTTGCCTTGATATGACAAAAAAGAGGAGGTGCTTGTTCAGGTGATCCAACATCAGCAGGCTGTAGGTAATCCAACATAACAAATATGCTAATTGCTTTGGAGGGGCAGTTGTCAGATGATCAATATATTTGAAGGCATTTTTTAGTCTCATTTTTGATGGATATAGACTGGCCTAATAAAGCTGTGACTAATTTCTAGGTTGACCTCAATCTCAGTTGGTATTACTTCTATGATATTTATGTTTGAACTGGAATCCTATGTTAGCAATAAAATTGTGTTGCTGTGGATATATTCTACATTATGGTAGACATACATGAACAGTTCTGCTTATTATCCAGTATCATGTGATTTTACCCATCTGCTTCCCAGAGTTTGCTGGCAAAATACATGGCAAAGGACTGCCAGAATAGCCTTCTACCCTGCTATAATATCCTTTGTTTGCCTTTATGTTCAAATTATTGCATGTGAAGCTTCATGGTGCTATTTTGGCACATTTTGTGTCAAATAATATGATTCTGTCTGTCTGAGTCTGACATGCCTATTGAAGACATTTTGTGGCTATATTTGGATGTTCTAAGATCCTCATTTTGCTCAGCATAGTAGGGGGTGGGGAAAGACCCAAGCTGACATTGAGAGTGCCAGGGTGCCTCAGAAGTATACAAATTGACACCAATGCTTTTACTGTCTTGAGGGTTTCATCTTGAAGCCTCATCTGCCATCTTGGGGAATCATTCATCCTCATAGCAACTTGCTATATCTGTCCTGATGGATTTCTTCCATGCAGACATCCAAGTCGTTCAGTACGGGGCTGCCACCCACAGGTCAGACATATTATCCGAGGGTCGAAACCACACTGTCGGGTTAGTCTATTCTTATAATCAAATCAAATAGTCTTATAATAAAATTCCAATAGATTTTCCGAAAATTGTGAATGAAGGTCGGTTTACTTAACATAGTTGTCAGATTGGGAGGAGGAATGGCCTGATTGCAAGCATGTCACTACTGGGGAGCCAGATGACCTGGTCCCCTGGAAGCCCACGGTAACCCAATAACCCTCCACCCCCCTCCAAATTGGAAAGCTTTCCTAAGCTTTTATCATTTCGTCAATGTGCACGGTCAAGTTTCGTGCCCTCTCCGGCAAAAAAAATATGGTGACACCCCTGTCCCTCTTTTGTCATAATTTGCAACAACTCTGGTAAAGCCCGGATGCATCGTTATGCAAAGGCGCAGCAGGGGGGGTATAATCACAGGTCCAGGTCCCTGAAGATTATCAGGGGAGGGGATGGTTCACAATACATGAAGCCATGAGAGGGTTCAAATGGATCGGGAATATTGCACACCATAGGGTCCCATTTCAAAGTTTGAAATTGTTGTGGGCAAAGCCAGCATTGGCAGGAGGATACAAGTGCCCCCACCCACCCACCCACCCCGAACACAAATCATACAAAGTTCCGGCCCTGGTGAAGTCTATAGTGGCCCTTAGTGGCAGGAGGTTCCTCTGGAGGAGCCACATAAAGCCACTGAGGAATCCAACTGCAACACCTCACGCTACCCCCGCCGCTGTAAACAAGACACGATCAGAGAGTAGATCTTCCTCCAGAGACATGCCTCCTCCCATCGAAGTGCATCCCACCCATTCAGCCTTACCCCAGGAGACAAGGTTTGTGTAAAGAAAGCCCCTCTCAGTTGGAGGCCTCGTCATACAAGAAGTATGGTTGTGCCATTGTCATGTACTGGCTTATGCACGATTCATGGTATGGCTTGAGGTCCTTTCCCACTGAAGCAGTGTTCAAATAATGGTTTCTCGTTAGTTGTGAGGTGTCGAAACGAGTATAGCAGTATGTCGAAATTTTCCATGGAAGCGATGTCGCTGAACACGTTCTTCCAACACACTTTTGATACAACAGCGTGCTTATAAGTGTACCTTTTACGACTGTTGCCAGATACCAAATTTATGAATAACTATTTTAAAGATAACGATACAAAATGTATATGCCTGCCAACTAAGCATGTATGACAGGCAACATGATAGGTAATCATCATATCTGGAATTGTTTTAAGAGATGTTCATGTATCATGATCGGGGACGAGTGGTCTAGGGGCAAGATGCTCGTCTCACAATCGAAAGGTTGTGGGTTCGAGTCTCACCTGTCGCTACTCTTCGCCCGCGACCAATCGGCGTGAGAGATTGGCGACGCTACATGACTCAACGGTCGACGTGTCGTAAAACCAATAACCAACCATGTATCATGATCCTCAATGGTGAGCATAAGCTTGACATTTATGAACGAGGTACTGTTAGAAATTAGATATGAAGACATCATCAAGAAGTATCATGTCGATGCTTCTTTGGAAGGGATGTCAAATCAGTGTTCAAAAAGCGGTATTTTCCAACCAATTTCACACATAATGTATCACAGCACTGAAAACCAGTGGAAAATGTGCTTTTACTGACAAGCCTGCCTCCATCTACACTGACTTCAAGCTAAACGCCGCTATATGACCTATGCAGTCGATGCGCCCCTAAACTATAATACAATACAAGCTAAATGCCAAAAAAGGCAAGTGGATTATGTCCGTGCAGGTCTCAAGCATCATGCAGTAATCTCACAAGTACGCGTGGCTGCGTCCATGGACTGGGATGGGCTCCGGCTGATGGGATGGAGCGAATTAGTTAATATATAGCTAGCGATATCTGTTAATGCACTCAAAATACTACTGCTAACATTTCATATGCTACGAGGGTGGCTGCTCCCTCAGTGCCACCCTAGTCCAGTACATCGTCTTCACATACCCCCGTGACCCTATCCCTATGAAGTAAGTGCCGCGAGAGGGAAGTTTGTCACATTCCGCATTCCCCAGCCTGAGCTTGTGGTCCCGGGCTGACAAATACGACACTGCTCCGAAGGAAAAAGACGAATATATAATATATATATATATATATATATATATATATATATATATATATATATATATATTATATCAGATCGTCTACCAATATTGACGAAATCATCACCTAAGTCCCAGTATCGACCATATTTAAATGGGCATTGTAACAAGTACATGTGATGCGAGAATAACAGAGTAATAATGTTCGTCGCTTCCCTGGACACCCTCTCTATACATCTCTATACACACATATATACATGATACGTCAATGCTCTCCAAGTGTTCGCGTGTGCGGATGAACGAGTGAATGATGGGGTCAGTGATTGTGCCGATGGGTGATTACGGAGTGAATAAGTCGGCGAGTGTAGGTGGTGTCTGTACAGTATCGTGTTGTATAGGGAACTGGTTTTATCAGGGTCCATGAAGTATTTTGTTTAAGGGAGACCTTTTGTTCCTGATTTCAATGGGTTCTGCAATTTTTAGTTCCGCCGTGTCTTCAAATCCGCAAGATTGTGCTGCTGAGCGTTGTTTGAGTCATGGTGTGTTCGGGATGATTTGTGGCGAAATGCTCTCCAAAAGTGTTTTTTTTTGTTTTGTTCTTTGCATCTCTGATGTGTTCCATGTATCTGTCCCTAACCACGCGTGCTGTTTCCCCAATATAAGTTATCAGTGCTGTCTCTTAGGTGCAAAGTTCGCACTTAATTTTGTACACCACAATTTTGGTGTAATATCTATCTTTGAGACAGGCCAAACAGCATTGGCACGCTCTATTGTCTGCAGGGCATGGTGGAGGGTCGAGGGCAGATTTAGTCGATGTCTCCGAAAGTGTCTTTCCCGCTTCTCCAGGCTACGCGCATTGAGTGTGGACCTAGCGATGGCTGTGGCTACCTTTTTTGTCAGAGAATCATCGATAATGCTAAACTGATGTATGTGGTGTCTACGGAACCATGTGAGCTGGATGCGTTTGTATCGTGGGTGTGTTGACTTGTCGCGCGACGTCTGCATTTAGCATTGCGTGTCAATACTCGAAATTTTGTTATTCTGTATCATGCTATGAGGATAGCCATTAGATAGGAAAAAGACCTTCGATTTTTTCGATACCTTTTTTAGGGGGGGGGCCTTATCAGTACCTAGACGCATTGCTCTCAGCAATTGAGCATACATAACGGAACTTTTAGTTTGGATAGGGTGAACCGATTTGTATGGGAGGATAATAGGAGCTGCCATCGGTCTAATGAAAAGTTCTGTTGTATAGGTCAGGTCACTGTTGACCGTTATAATTGTGTCGAGGAAGGAAATTTCGCCGTTGATAGACTGATCGCTTCTCTCTATGGTAAATTTTAGCCTAGGATGGGAGCGGTTCATGTCTGCTGATGCGGAACTGTTCGCGAAGTTCAGTAAGATAATCTCCTGCGTCTTTTAGATGGGCTGGTACAAAGATGAGAAGCTGGGAAACGATTTTATCTAGGAACCAAATCTGTTCATCCAAAAGGGTCGCCACATGCCGAAACCATACGTCTGAGGGCACGTCAGGTTTGTGGGTTTTAGGGTGGCCATAGAGTTCTGCTGTGCTGGAGGAATTTGTTTTGATAGCTTTGACAGTTTTGCATGGGATCTTTGCTGCATTGTTTCGATAATCATTTTCTTGGTAGTCGCTTCCAAACGTTTAGTCGGGTTCGTCCCTATGTGTTCATATTGTGAGGTGATTTTCGAAGCCTTTTTCTATATAGGATTCCCGTGTCATGAGAACAAAACCTTTTCATTTATCCGAGCGTTTTACGATGACGTTGGGATCTTTGCGCAACTGTTTGAAAGCCGTTAGGTCGTCCTGTGGGTGGTTTGACTGACATTGGTTACGATGGTTTTTGAAAATGCTGATGACTTTCCGTTCTAATGATCTAAGTGCCGACTAATAAATAGCAATACTAGTTTGTGGTGCCATCCTTGTAGTAGTATCACTGAATCTGGGCGCTAAATGTGGTACTGTGTGATGGGCTGTCTGTGTAGTGTCAGTGTGGGACTGTTGGTGGTGGGTGCTTTGTGTGGCAGATGTATCGGTCATTGTTGGTTGTGAGTGCTGTTGTTGCCCACGCTTATTGTTAATTTCCTTCTTCGAACGTAGTGCAAAAGGCTCCCCTTTCCAAACCTATTTCTACCTGCCTTATGACATGTCGATTAATGCTACGAGTGAGAGCGAAATTGGGCT